>JAUCBJ010005264.1:0-64160 GCA_032718475.1 Nemertoderma westbladi
GAGGGTCTATGCAGCTACAGGTGGCACCTCCTTTATGCTGCATGGAGGTGGCAAGTATTCTTGATCAATGACCTAGAATACCTGACCTGACCTAATTGTTCCACAAAGTTGTCTGGCAATAAATATCCTGTCATTATTTAGGAGCTTTTCAAATTTATATGTATACAGAACTAACAATTTAGGGCATCCTAAAATTAACAACCAGATACAGATATTAAAAATCAAGTTACAAAAACTACTTTCTCTAAAAAGATAAAGGATATTTATCCAAACAAATGAATATAATCTCAACACCATTGACTAGAGTACATGCGACACTCGCAGATTGCCCCACACTTGAGAAGCTATCTGGAAGGGAGTTATGGTTGAAGTTTGATGTTATCGTCGAACTTAAGAAGAATTGGCGTCATATTGATGACCCTGAATGGGGAAATATACTTTCCGATGCTCGCCAAGGCGTTTGGTCTGCAGAAAGCATTGACTCTATCAATGAGAGATTCGTTACCGATGCAGGTATGTTATTTGAACAACCGTTTTGTAGACTGGTAAAAAGCCTTGGCTGAGTTTTCTAATATTTATTATGAGAAACAGAAGGACAGACCACTAATTTTGTTGAAAATTACTTTATTATTTAATTGTTATTTTTTCGCTCTAATTTACCCCAAAAATTGGTAGAAATGCAAAAATACTACTTAATAAATTAAGCCACGAAAAAGAATCAGTTTTAGATTTCAATTATTAGGAATTAATAAAAGTTAAACACCATAAAAGTTGAACAATATTATTAATTATTCTCTCGATACTTTATTAACGTTTCTTTAGTTAATCTCGCTCGGTTAATAAATTACCTCGTCAATAGTTTATTTTCTCAGAGGTCCGTCCGTATGTGCCACCCCCCCCCCCCCCCCCCCCCTCATTATTGGTCTCGGAGTTATGTATGTCTCGGGTGGGAAATTATTTTAATTAATTTTCTTCGATAAGAAAAAAAGTATAAGAAAAAAGCTATTTTTGCCTCTAATTTTAATTGACCGAAATTCAATTATTATCAGGGTCTGCACTGCACGTATTAACCCATATCATTTGTAATAATTATATAAAATCAAATAATGGATTTACTAAAAAAATACTGCTGTCGTTGGATCTCGAACCCTAACTAATAGCAAATGGTCCTGCGCTCTGCCAAATAAGCTAGAATATGATAACTTTGAGAAACAAAATGTCCTTATTGTTCTAGCGTATATATTAGCTATTTATTAATATGATATAAAAGTAATATTCTAGAAAAATAATACTTCTTATTTCGAAGTATTTCGCGCGAATCGTTTACATAATCGTTTACATGAATCAGTTACACTTCATCAAATTATGTATTTGTTAAATTCCAGATCATTTGAATGAGGTAATTGGATCATTCGCCCCCGTTGTTGTTTCTACCAATGCCTGCCGTGTAGCTATCAACAGTAAACTTGTTGGGGCTATGGGACTGGATATTGTTCGTATTCAGGCAGTAATTACTGGCGGACTTCCAGGCATCATGAAATACATACGCGATGACCAATGTGATGGCCTTCCACCGTTGTTAGATATTTTCCTCGACATGCCAGTTATGGTCAGTTCTAACGTTGCGGTGGAACTTGGCGTAGCTAACGGAACTTTGGCGTTCGTCAGAGGAGTTCAGTTTCCCCATGGTACGACTTTTACCGATGAACCGTATGCTCCCGGACATCTCAAGATGGTGAAGCGCGCATCCTGTCTACCTGACTTTGTTATTCTGGAACCCATGTTTACCAAGTGCCCTATTTCATTTCCAAATATCCCTGATGGTTATTTCCCACTGTCACCCATCGTCATTAAGGGTATATCGATTAAACTTGGACAACACCTTCAATTCCGCATAACGAATATGCGTCAGATACCCATGTCCCCAGCGTATTCGTTAACTGTATACAAAGTCCAAGGTCTGACACTTATTGTCCTAATCATTGGGCAATGGAATGCGGAGCGCTTCAGTGGCTTTAACGGCCAAGGATCCTATGTGGGGTTCTCTAGAGTTCGCTTAAAGAAGGGACTGTAGTTACTATTCCCGATCGATGAAACCATCCGGCGCCGGTGTAAGCCCACGGCCGAACAGTTGGCTGAAATAGATCGGATAAAATCCGTGGCCGGGCAGTTACCCAACGAGTTCCTGCTATAACGGGGACCCAAAGGGGCTGTCTCCGTGGTTCTATTATGCGTTACCATGGAAACAAGCATACTGTCCGAAATCAAACTGGCTGCCGGATAATAGTAAGTCAGAAACTTCAACACGGGAATGGGAATTTCATGGGATTGGCTGTAGGGGAGTAGGGGAGGCCAAATCCTAATTATTATATTTATTTTAATTAATGTATTGTATTCTTACGAATTGCGACATATTATTGTATATGGCATATATATTGCCACGTGTATATGGCCTAATATAATATGTGTCGTATTTGTAAGTTTTGATATTATTTTGGTGCATTTACTGTAGAACACTCCTTGTCGTGCCGGGGCGAGGCAGTGTATTATATCTCACTTTTATATGAATGAAACCATCCATTGCAAACTGATTACTAAGAATTTTAGTACAATTTGAGAATTTAAAAACAAGAATATAACATATTCCTTTTTCGATACATTGTCAGTTTTTGGTTGGATTAGCTCTACACTTGAACTTAACTTATTATTGGCTTCACCTAATTGAAGATACCGTATTTCTTTCCGAAATTTATACAGCAATTGTTATACACGACAGTAACATTAAATACAATCTATTCACATTAATTTGACAAGTTTTTAAAGCTGAATTACAGAATATTTATTTGGGGGTAATTCTATTACAGCTTCGTGTGAATAAAAACAACAAAGTTTTATATCGCGGCATTTGATAAAGTATGTCTGTTTATTTTGTTACCGGACAACAACATGTTTTCCCAGTCACCGTTTAAGAAAAACTAATTATAATTTAAATTGTAGTATTTACAGAGACCGGTACCGGCAACTGCAGGCAATAAAATAACCAGAACTTTTGAAGGTTATGATTAATTTTCTAAAATTAAATGTAAATAATATTGAAATTTATAATTTTATGTGGATTTTCAATTTGTTATAATTTACAAAGATTGTCAGCAGAAATACAAGAGGGGTCTAAGATAATGTTGATCAAGTGTATGGCATCCAACCACCAACCAATTGTTTTCCAGAAATATTACCATTTCAGATAGTAATCTTTCATTTACATGTGGATACCTTCATTCATGTTAAGTGAGTTTGAAACGATTCTGATTATTATAATTTATTATCGTTTCAATGTGTGTTTGGCGTACACGGGAATATCCAAGGGTAATGAAATTATAACAGCTCTGTTGGGAAAAGCCTTTACCTCACCGGCCATTGGCGACCCTTGTGTAGTACTGTGTGCCCTGATTTCACTGTGGCGGAGAGGTTGGTTACTCTAATCTGTAGCATGCAGGTTTTGCAGCGGAACCCTTTTTATAAATATTTTTTTAAGAGATTTAACACCACATAATATAGTGGTCAAAATTTTCCGTTGCATGACTTGTATTGTTATTGGTTGGCCTAAGCTTAATTTCGAACCACGCCTTTGGTTCGAGTTGTTAATGCTTTGCCCCGATTGTGATCGAAGAGAGTGTTGACCCGTGAACCCATGCTGGGTTCACATGGGTTGTTGATGTTAACCCTAAAGCTCTGGCCTAAATTGACCCTTTAGGATACTTTCGCATCATCGTTCGATGCGGACCCAGTTCGATAGGTGGTGGGGAGGTGAGGCCTATTGAATTGGCTCCTATTGGTCGATTGGGCCACCTTCGGTCTCTCACAGTGAACAAAGCCACTCAGCTTTCAAAACTTGAGTACGGCTATTTATCCCTGTATATTGTGCATAATTAATTGTGTGTATTTATTTTTATATGATAATAATAATAATATTGGTTTGTGCGTGTAATAATTATTTGTGTATATTATTATGATATTATTTTACTGGATTACTGGACCTCTATTTTAATAAATCCGGCGATAAATTGCGGTTAATTGAATTATATTGCAATTAATGCAATTGTAGATGATTTGTACATTAATTATGTGGATCCAAGCAAGGGCAGTAGTGGAGTGGGGCGAACCACGAAGTTATCAAGCTTAGATAAGAGATGCACTATTGAAACCTTGTTTCTGACTGTCAGTCTCAGCTCACCTTAAGCCCCTGGTATCGAGAAATATATACATATACTAAATGTCCCATAGACGCCATGATAAAATAGCAGCTGGTATTCATGAAAATTTCCCCCCACCCCCTCCCTGTCTCATGAACATATATCTGTCTACTATAATAATACATCAATTGGAATTATCAATCCCCCTTATTTAAAAAATAAAAAATTTTATAATCGTACACTAGCTACCATAGATATTAATTTTACTCGCGATATTTTCGATATTTTTCATCTTGCGATATTTTTACTCTCGATATTTTTACTCGCGATATTTTTCAAGTCTAAATATTGTTCACCAATACTAACAACACCGACATATACTAAGCTATAACAATGAAATACAGTGCTATACCGACCTATGCAATACAGAGTTATCCCGAACTACACATTAATTTAGATCCTAGATCCAAACTTAGATCCTGGAAGCGAGCATCCTAGATACGATCTTAGATCCGAAAGCAACGTGAACATAGATCCTAGATGTGAACATAGATCCTGGAAGGGAACTTAGATCCTAGATATGAACTTAGATCTTGGAAGCGAACTTAGATCCTAGATGTGAACTCAGATCCTGGAAGGGAACTTAGATACTAGATATGAACTTAGATCTTGGAAGCAACACGATCTCTGATACTACTGTAGATGTGAACATAGATCCTATACACGAACTTAAATCGTAGATGCGAACTTAGATCCTGGAAACGAACTTAGATCCTAAGCACGAACTTAGATCCTGGAAACGACGTACTGAATCATATTGATCGAGCCGAATAGAACTGATCAAGCCGAGTCGAGCTGACAGTTAACTTTGAAAGTCCTCAGCAAGTCTCTGATCGGATGAGCATAATCTCAAAGGATGGTATGCTGGAGTATGTGGACGACTTCTGTTACCTGGGATCATGGATCCTGAAGTCAGGTGAGGACCTTCGAATACGTAAGGGAAAGGCATGGGCAGCCTTGAATAGGCTTTCCAGGATTTAGAAGTCACAGAGAATTAATCGGAAACTTAAGGTCCGATTATTTAGAGCAGCAGTAGTTCCAGTAGTACTAGTAGTAGTACTACTAGTAGTAGAGCCCAATCAAGCCGGACTGAGCCCAATCGAGCCAGACTGAGCCGAATAGCCCAATGAGTCGAGTCGAGTCCAATCAAGCCTTGTCGAGCCCAATTGAGCCGGACCGAGCCGAGTTGAGCCCAATCGATCAGAGTCGCGCCCAATCGAGCCGAGTCAAGCCAAGTCGAGCAGATTCAGCCGAGTCGAGCCCAATTGAGCCAGACCGAGCCGATTCAAGCCGAATCGAGCCGATTTAACCGAATCGAGTCGGACCGAGCCGAGTCGATCCCAATCGAGTCGAGCCATGGCCTACTTAAATATTATATTTAAGTAGGCCATGGTCGAGCCCAATCGAGCCGAACCGAGCCAATCGTTGTCTCTTTTATTTGAAATAAAAAGTCGGTTCCTTATCGGGCCGCTAGGCCCGTCACTAGTTAGGAACCGAGAGGTTCATTACTGTAAGAATTGTTAGCTGACTGACTGGCTGACTGGCTGACTGACTGGCTGATCTACAGCCAAAACTGCTCTAACGATTTTGATGAAATTTTCACAGCATCTAGATACCGCGATTCTAAGGTCCCTGGCATGATCGGCTACTCCGTCCATAGCCTCTGGGCTCGAAAAATAGACATAAACGAAAAAACGCCATAGGCGCAATGGTGAAATAACACCAATGACAGCTGGTGTCCTGCTGAAAAATGGCTTATGTAATGGATTTCTACACAAGGCTTAGTATAAATCGATGAGGTTGCCAAGATTATTGTACTCAGTACACCCATACTGTTTGTTTAGGCCCTAGGATACTCTGTCAAAGCAAATATTAACTGGTTGGTTTAGTTAGAAATCTATTATCGCCTCAGCTGAATTACTCTTCCCAATGCAATCTATGGAAATATCTCACTCTGCTAATGTAAGCTGAATGACTGTTACGTACACAGTGAGTTGGCTACATTAATGCCAACATTATTGCAAAATGTTTTATTGTTGGATTACTCTCTGTCAGTCACCCCTTCAGAACATTGTATAGGGAATTTACTTTAGTTTACTCTACTGTGCCATTCAGCTGAATGGATTTGAGCGATTGCCAAGTTACAGAGTTGGATCATTCTCTGACCATAGGCAAAGACATCAAATCTTTTTAAAAATATACTTTTTCCATGTTTTTTTTCTGACCAAAAATTTCAAAAAAAAATTTTTCGTAGCCAGTACTGCCAATCGATTCGCCATCAAAAATAACGCAAAAATTTTTTTTTGCAAAATTTTAAATTACTGTAAATTTTTGGCGACTGGGGGGGGTCAATTTTTTTCGATCCACTATAACTCCGGAACGCTTTGTCCAAATTCGATGGGGTTTTCATTTTTCAACTTAATTCGATGTCCTCTTTCAGCCTATCCATGTTTCCAAACCCCAAACAGCGCCGTTCAAAATTTAATTTTTTCTAGTTCTAGAATTTTACAAATTTCAAAAAAGTTGCAGTATTTTATTAACGCCTTTACGGAATTCGATAGCGTTTTCGATTTTTATATTAAACGCAATATCCTGAATCTCACTAGACTAGTTTCGCGTCACCAACGCCAAGACTTCATACTTTTTGAGGAAAATTTTTCTAGAATAATTTTTATTAAATTACATTTATCGCGATTTCTTATTACTGGTTGCACATGAATTGATGAAGTTTTCAATTTATTAACTAAACACGATATCGCGTATCGCACCAGCGTGGTTTCGAAATTCCAAAACGAGGTCTTCACTAGTTGCAGGTCGATTTTGTTCTAGAATTGAGCAACTAATAATAGATCGAATTTATTAATAATTATTGTATGAAATATGATTGTATTTTTATATAATTATTAGTTCTATACTAATTCTCGTTGTCTCTTATTAAAAATAAAAAGTCGGTTCCTTATCGGGCCGCTAGGCCCGTCACTAGTTAGGAACCGAGAGGTTCATTACTGTAAGAATTGCTCGTGGCTGACTGGCTGAAAGGCCAAAACTACTCTAACGATTTTGATGAAATTTTCACAGCGGCTGGCTGACCGGATTCTAAGGTCCCTGGTATGTTCCGCTATTTCGTCCATGAGCCGTGGGCTCGAAAAATAGACATAAACGAAAAAACGCCATAGGCGCAATGATAAAAACACCAGCTGGCTCTCATGAAAAATGGATAGAGATAGCCTAGTAATGCTATTCTTTAGGAATGGCCACCTAACAAAGAAATGCTTTCTCTGCCAAGTATTATCCTCACTCTACAACTCAGACAGTAAGCAAACAAAAGCCGTGCATTCTAATGTATTACATCATAAGCTGATTGCTCTCCCAATAGCCCTCACACACTCACTGAATCGAATGAAATCGAATATCTATTAGCTTAAATGCGAATAGCTGGTAAGCTGAATGCCATTTTAGTTATTGTGTACTGTTGACTGCAGAGTTGACTGCTATGTTGTATGTATTTAATTAAAATAATTTTCGTAGAGGGAAGTTAATTTGGGATTACTTTCTATCAGATGTAAGCAAAGCTGTTCAATGGGGTGGGTCATGGGACCCAAATATAGTACATTATGCATGGCAAACATTAATAAAATCATTCAGTCAACCTGGAGGGTATTTGCTTAGTTAACTCTACTGTGCGAAAAACGAATTTATAATGTTACCCATACTTCAGGTGAATGAATTTTTAGATATTTGTACTGAAGGCAACGATTTCTGATATAATTAAAATACAAGACAGGGGCTTGTTTCGATATATGTAGTTGCGCCCTTCTAGCAGCACGTGAGATGATCAAATAATAGACACAATGTTTGACTTTGTCCCTTCGAGCAGCACGTGAGTTTTGCTTTGACCCTTCGATATATGTATTTGCGCCCTTCGAGCAGCACGTGAATTACATCAAATAATAGACACATTGTTTGACTTTGTCCCTTCGAGCAGCACGTGAGTTTTGCTTTGACCCTTCGATATATGTATTTGCGCCCTTCGAGCAGCACGGGGAGTCGACTCAGACCGAGCCAAGCCGAGCCGAGCCGAGCCGAGCCGAGCCGAGCCGAGCCGAGCCGAGCCGAGCCGAGCCGAGCCGAGCCGAGCCGAGCCGAGCCGAGCCGAGCCGAGCCGAGCCGAGCCGAGCCGAGCCGAGCCGAGCCGAGCCGAGCCGAGCCGAGCCGAGCCGAGCCGAGCCGAGCCGAGCCGAGCCGAGCCGAGCCGAGCCGAGCCGAGCCGAGCCGAGCCGAGCCGAGCCGAGCCGAGCCGAGCCGAGCCGAGCCGAGCCGAGCCGAGCCGAGCCGAGCCGAGCCGAGCCGAGCCGAGCCGAGCCGAGCCGAGCCGAGCCGAGCCGAGCCGAGCCGAGCCGAGCCGAGCCGAGCCGAGCCGAGCCGAGCCGAGCCGAGCCGAGCCGAGCCGAGCCGAGCCGAGCCGAGCCGAGCCGAGCCGAGCCGAGCCGAGCCGAGCCGAGCCGAGCCGAGCCGAGCCGAGCCGAGCCGAGCCGAGCCGAGCCGAGCCGAGCCGAGCCGAGCCGAGCTGAGCCGAGCCTAATCGAGCCGAGCCGAGCCGAGCCGAGCCGAGCCGAGCCGAGCCGAGCTGAGCCGAGCCGAGCCGAGCCGAGCCGAGCCGAGCCGAGCCGAGCCGAGCCGAGCCGAGCCGAGCCGAGCCGAGCCGAGCCGAGCCGAGCCGAGCCGAGCCGAGCCGAGCCGAGCCGAGCCGAGCCGAGCCGAGCCGAAGCCGAGCCGAGCCGAGCCGAGCCGAGCCGAGCCGAGCCGAGCCTAATCGAGCCGAGCCGAGCCGAGCCGAGCCGAGCCGAGCCGAGCCGAGCCGAGCCGAGCCGAGCCGTGCCGAGCCGAGCCGAGCCGAGCCGGGCCGTGCCGAGCCGAGCCGAGCCGAGCCGAGCCGAGCCGTGCCGAGCCGAGCCGAGCCGAGCCGAGCCGAGCCGAGCCGAGCCGAGCCGAGCCGAGCCAAGCCGGCCGAGCCGAGCCGGCCAACCGAGCCGAGCCGAGCCGAGCCGAGCCGAGCCGAGCCGAGCCGAGCCGAGCCGAACCGAGCCGAGCCGAGCCGAGCCGAGCCGGCCGAGCCGAGCCGTGCCGAGCCATGCCGTGCCGAGCCGAGCCGAGCCGAGCCGAGCCGAGCCGAGCCGAGCCGAGCCGAGCCGAGCCGAGCCGAGCCGAGCCGAGCCGAGCCGAGCCGAGCCGAGCCAAGCCGAACCGAGCCGAACCGAGCCGAGCCGAGCCGAGCCGAGCCGAACCGAACCGAGCCGAGCCGAGCCAAACCGAGCCGAGCCGAACCGAGCCGAGCCGAGCCGAGCCGAGCCGAGCCGAGCCGAGCCGAGCCGAGCCGAGCCGAGCCGATCAAGCCAAGTCGAACTTAATCGTGCCCAATCGTGCAAGACCGAGCCGAGCTCGTTGTCTCTTTTATTTGAAATAAAAAGTCGGTTCCTTATCGGGCCGCTAGGCCCGTCACTAGTTAGGAACCGAGAGGTTCATTACTGTAAGAATTGTTGGCTGATTGATTGACTGGCTGACTGATCTACAGCCAAAACTACTCTAACGATTTTGATGAAATTTTCACAGCATCTAGATACCGCGATTCTAAGGTCCCTGGTATGTTCCGCTATTTCGTCCATGAGCCGTGGGCTCGAAAAATAGACATAAACGAAAAAACGCCATAGGCGCAATGATAAAAACACCAGCTGGCACTCATGAAAAATGGATAGAGATAGCCTAGTAATGCTATTCTATAGGAATGGCCACCTAACAAGGAAATGGTTTCTCTGCCAGTATTATCCTCACTCTACAACTCAGACAGTAAGCAAACAAAAGCCGTGGGATTCTAATGTATTAAATCATAAGCTGATTGCTCTCCCAATAGCCCTCACACACTCACTGAATCCAATGAAATCGAATATCTATTAGCTTAATGCGAATAGCTGGTAAGCTGAATGCCATTTTAGTTATTGTGTAGGCCTACTACTGTTGACTGTGGAGTAGACTGCTATGTTGCATGTATTTAATTAAAATAATTTTCGTAGAGGGAAGTTAATTTGGGATTACTCTCTATCAGATGTAAGCAAAGTTGTTCAATGGGGTGGGTCATGGAACCCAAATATAGTACATTATGCATGGCAAACATTAATAAAATCATTCAGTCAACCTGACGGGTATTTGCTTTACTTAACTACTGTGTGAAAAGCGAATTTATAATGTTACCCATACTTCAGGTAAATGAATTTTTAGATATTTTGTACTGAAGGCAAGGATTTCTGATATAATTAAAATACAAATTGATTTATTTTTATTTTATATCTATTTTATTGATAAAATAATAATATGATTTTACCGAATTTCATTTACCCCGTGTATATTATTATATTATTATTAAAATACAAGACAGGGGCTTGTTTCGATATATGTAGTTGCGCCCTTCGAGCAGCACGTGAGTTAATCAAATATTAGACACAATGTTTGACTTTGTCCCTTCTAGCAGCACGTGAGTTTTGCTTTGACCCTTGATATATGATGTTGTGCCCTTCGAGCAGCACGTGAGTTACATCAAATAATAGACACACTGTTTGACTTTGTCCCTTCGAGCAGCACGTGAGTTTGGCTTTGACCCTTCCAGCAGCGTGTGTCAATCGAGCCGAATCATACTGATCCAGCCGAATAGAACCAATCGAGGCGATCAAGCCGAGTCGAGCCCAATTGAGCCGAGTCAAGCCGAACGGAGCCGAGTTGAGCCCAATCAAGCTTCGTCGAGCCAGACTGAGGCGAGGCAAGCCCAATCGAGTCGAGTCGAGTCGAGCCCAATAGAGCCGAGTCGAGCCCAATCAATCCTAGTCGAGCCTAATTGAGCCGGACCGAGCCAAGTCGAGCCCAATCGATCCAGACTGAGCCAAGTTGAGACAAATCGAGCCAAGTCAAGCCCAATCAATCCCAATCGAGCCGAGTCGAGCGGATTGAGCCCAATTGAGCCAAGTCGAGCCAGACCGAGCCGAGTCGAACCCAATCGAGCCGATTTAGCCGAATCGAGCTGAGTCGAATTTCGATTCGAGAGGTTCATTACTGTAAGAATTGTTAGCTGACTGGCTGACTGACTGGCTGGCTGACTGATCTACAGCCAAAACTACTCTAACGATTTTGATGAAATTTTCACAGCGGCTAGATACCGCGATTCTAAGGTCCCTGGTATGTTCCGCTATTTCGTCCATGAGCCGTGGGCTCGAAAAATGGACATAAACGAAAAAACGCCATAGGCGCAATGGTAAAATAACACCAATGACAGCTGGTGTCCTGATGAAAAATGGCTTATGTAATGCATTTCTACAGAAGGCTTAGTAATAAATCGATGAGGTTGCCAAGATTATTATACTCAGTACACCCATACTGTTTGTATAGGCCACCACTCTCTGTCAAAGCAAACATTAACGGGTTGGTTTAGTTTGAAATCTAATATCGCCTCAGCTGAATTACTCTTCCCAATGCAACCTATGGGAATATCTCACTCTGCTAATGTAAGCTGAATGACTGTTACGTACACAGTGAGTTGGCTACATTAATGCCAACATTATTGCAAAATGTTTTATTGTTGGATTACTCTCTGTCAGTCTCCCCTTCAGAACATTGTATAGGGAATTTACTTTAGTTTACTCTACTGTGCCATTCAGCTGAATGGATTTGAGCGATTGCCAAGTTACAGAGTTGGATCATTCTCTGACCATAGGCAAAGACATCAAATCTTTTTAAAAATATACTTTTTCCATGTTTTTTTTTCTGACCAAAAATTTCAAAAAAAAATTTTTCGTAGCCAGTACTGCCAATCGATTCGCCATCAAAAATAACGCAAAAAATTTTTTTTGCAAAATTTTAAATTACTGTAAATTTTTGGCGACTGGGGGGGGGGGGTCAATTTTTTTCGATCCGCTATAACTCCGGAACGCTTTGTCCAAATTCGATGGGGTTTTCCTTTTTCAACTTAATTCGATGTCCTCTTTCAGCCTATCCATGTTTCCAAACCCCAAACAGCGCCGTTCAAAAATTAATTTTTTCCAGTTCTAGAATTTTACAAATTTCAAAAAAGTTGCAGTATTTTATTAACGCCTTTACGGAATTCGATAGCGTTTTCGATTTTTATATTAAAGGCAATATCCTGAATCTCACTAGCCTAGTTTCGTGTCACCGATGCCAAGACTTCATACTTTTGAGGAAAATTTTTCTAGAATAATTTTTATTTAATTACATTTATCGCGATTTCTTATTAATGGTTGCACATGAATTGATGGAGTTTTCAATTTATTAACTAAACACGATATCGCGCATCGCACCAGCGTGGTTTCGAAATTCCAAAACGAGGTCTTCACTATTCTTGCTATTACCAGATAGAAAATGGAAATATTACAGTAGGCCTATTATATAATACCGGTACCGGTATTGTAAAAAAATATTAGCTCAATACAGCAATACGCAATAGGCAGATAGGGGCCTACACCAATACTCTGATACCTTGATACTGTAATAATTAATAGTACTGTAAGGGTAGGGTAGGCCTAGTACAGTAGTATGTTTTATTGACCAAATTACAGAAATTACTTTACTCTGTTGTGGTTTTAGTACGAAAATAGCCTAATAATATTAGGCCTATCCTTGGCCTTGCACCTTGCAGCCTTCCCGAGACTGGCATAATCAGCACAGATGTAGAAGACGCAGTACAGGTACTGTACTGGGCGTGTAGATACCGTTAAGCCGTTTCAACTATTACTCAGTTACTGCCGGCGCGGCACTATTAGGCCTATTAATAATAAACCTGTATTGCTGTATTGTATAGACATAGACAATATCTGAATATGGCTGTGTTCAGTCTCAGTGGTGTTGTATTGTAAAAATTGTGTATTATTATGGCAGTATTGTATTATATGATATTTGTTTGTATTGTAATGATATATATTCTAATGTTACCTATTGATAGTAAAATGTACAAACAATATAAAATATTAGGCTTATAGCACATAGCAGTACCGGAATATGGAATACAGGTATATCTGCAGGTACTGTACAGTACAGCAGTAATAATACAGTAATATTGAAATCAGCTGATATATATAATGTTTCACAAAAATTCCCTATAGGGGCTGTTGCGCTGTCAGTCAGAGAGGTAACAGCCCATGGGGTAAGGATTTACCCATGGGGCTCTAACTATCAGATAGTCTGATACCAACTGTCAGACAGTCTTTTTCAGCTATCAGATAGATGATCGCCCAGTTACAAGTTGCCCGATAGTTGTATTTTTTAAACCCGGAGTGTTGTTGACGGAGTCTGTTACTTCCGAAATCGTTGATCGTGGTGCCGGTGCCGGAATTCTGGCTTTGATTAAAAACACTGAACTGCTAAACGATGGCGGAATCTACGAAACCCGGCCGGATTCCTAATCCGAGGAGGCGACGGAGTCAATTAAACGTAACAATGAAACGATCGCGATGGACAATGGACTGATGGAGTCTATTCAATGTATCCAGAACGATACGATGGCGGCGGAGTCTATTACAGTATTAAACACGCATCCAAAGCGATCAGATGATGGCGAAGTAATCTACAAAACAGAGAACGACAGTCTGACAGTAAGGCGATTGTGTTTCTGAGCTAATTAAACCCAGTAAGATGTGCATAGCGAAGCGATCGAGACGGATAACGGAGTCTATTACAGTATTAAACACGCAACCAAAGCGATCAGACGATGGCGAAGTAATCTACAAAACAGAGAACGACAGGAAGGCGATGGAGTTTCTGCGTTAATTAAACCCAGTAAGATGTGCATAGCGAAGCGATCGAGACGGATAACGGAGTCTATTACAGTATTAAACACGCAACCAAAGCGATCAGACGATGGCGAAGTAATCTACAAAACAGAGAACGACAGGAAGGCGATGGAGTTTATTAAACCCAGTAAGATGGTGCATAGCGAAGCGATCGAGACGGATAACGGAGTCTATTACAGAATTAAACCTGGAACGAAGACGGTGGAATCTATAGGCCTAAACCTGGAACAATGCGAACAAGGCTACTCTAAAGTTAGACTAGACTGGTTTGTGAGATTAACTTGCCAATACTAACTCAATACAATTTGCTTTCTTCGAATTCCTAATAATATATTTTAATCTTAATAATAAATTATTCAACATCAATTATTTTATAAGTCTTGTCAATGTATAAGATTTCTAAAGACTAAAGAGCTAACTTTAGGAAGATCTGCCTTATATTTTTAGAATTATTATAATTAATTTTGTTATGTTTATAATGAATTGTATCTTTTGACAGACTACTTGATGTGCGACCGTGATAATAAAATTAAATGGTGCCGAAATATTTTCACTTACTTAACTGCAGGGGGGGGGGGGGGGCAATCAATATTCTTCCCTCTCCAGGTGAAAATCGACGCAAATAACAGCTTGTTTACTACTAAAATAAAACTGCATCCTGTTCTATAGGAAAAAACATTATAGGGGAAACTTTAGCAAGTTGTGTTTATTTTAGCCGATAGACAAGATTACATGTTTACCAAGTTTGGTATAATTTAGTCAAAGATTGAATAAGTTACGATTTAAATTATCAGTGGAGGGTGAAGGCGCCGGGCCAGGATTCAGTTATACTTGAATAAAGAATAGTGATTAAACCAAGCAGCCAAGGGATACGCGATATATGACACTGCTGTATAAGTTCATTGAATGACTGTTGATTTCGAAACATTTAATTCAAAACTATATAAATGTTAATATAATATTGGATTTTTTTTTTGTAATAATAATTGACAGATTAATTATATTTCATTAATTTATTTTTTTTATCTAATCACATTAAATAACGAAGCACAGAAATAATACTAAGATTGAATATTTAATTGAAGGTACAGTACCGAATTGAATATTTGAATGGGAGAATCTTTTAGGCTCGTTAAGCCAAGGAATGCCTGTTCAACACCATGGGTGATCTTTCACAGTAAACCCTTCCACTCTGTTTCCCAAGTTGCCTTGGTTCCCAATCGACCACTGAAGGATAAAAGCCGGGGTTGGGCTAGGCTGCAGCATTTAAAGCACTGTGCCCAAACAGTACTGCTCCATCTAGGGATCGAACATTGAATATTTGAGATTGCATAAGATAGAGTATTGAATATTGAATATCTTCGGCCGTCATCCCGTTGGTGACTGCATTGGCAACCATTTCGACAGTTTCGATTGGTTTCGGCTCTTCAGTCCCCGAATAGACCGATGGTCGGTGTGGTTGCTGTCCCCATGACTGAGGCTGCATTACCAACCAAAATTGCCATCTCCAGGCGTTGGAGCAGAAACTGGTGTGACCGCGGTTCGTGGGTGGCACTGTGGAGACGAGCCCCGATCTCCCGGAGGAAGGTGGATGTCTCTGGACCAGGGCGGCCAAAGGTCTCAAAGGCCACGGGGTGAAATAAATGGCCCCGGTCCATTAGGTCGCGATACTTAGAGTTTGTAATGCGCTCCGCCCCCTTAGCTGAGTGCCCCTCGGCAATGATGGTTTGTTGAAGGTGGCTGGGGGCCAGTGGATCTAGTAATAATTAACGCAAAGATATGATTAGGTAGGCCTACGTGATATTACTGTATTAATTTCTCAAACCAAACCTCCATTGACGTCAAATATATCCAATTTCTCAATCCATACTAATCCGTATGTAATAATGCAGTAATGTACACTGTAATGCAATACCGGTAATGTCAATGTCCAACCAAACAATGCGTTGAGTGTTATCGGACCAGCCTCCGAGAAATGTTAGGCTAACGGCACCTCGCTCTGTCGCATCAGTTTTTGTAGTGGTCTAGTTCCAGGCTACCAGAATCCGTTAGGCCTAGTGCATGATATAGAATCAGCACATCCTGACATCTGTGCAACTCCTGAACTCACGCGAGCATTTTACAGATGGATGGTGGTCTAATTTATATGGTCTTGTACCGCGAAACCGTGTATTATTTACAGATGTAGGCTAAATTTCGGGTCTTGTACCGTGCACAGTACTGGTGGGCCTACACAGCTACTGCTATTTTGCCTAATACAGTACCCAGAGGTAAATCCTTACCCTACAGGCTGTTACCTCTCTGACTGACAGCGCAACAGCCCTCTCTCAAAATTCCTGGTAACACTGATAATACTTACTGTAGGCAAATTTCTCTCTAGAATGAGTCACAGCTTATCTCTGATTGGCTAAACCCACAATGGCAGTAGATTGAAGTGCGTGGGTGTCAGCTACAATTACAACCGTCCTCAATCACCCTACATACATTGTAGAATGTATAAGCCACCGCCCAGAGGCGGATTAGATTAGATACAATGTAGTTTTGATTTATCCCTTAGGCTAAATTAACTGCAATCTCTAAATAAAATGTTACAGGCCACCTACGGGATTCGACTATCTCTAAATGCGGAAATGTTAGTCAAAAGATATCTACTACAAGTTATAATTACCCTATAATTAAATTGTCGATCTCCCTCCTTAGAGTGGACGGTGGTGGGCGTTACGTGATAGACTAACAACTGCTGCTGCCTGGCCCTGGTCATAAAAGGCCAGTTTTACAGTATTGACTATTTAAAGTCGGGATCCCGAGATAATAAGTCGGGATCTATCTCGGGATCCCGGCTTATTATGTAGATTAAAAATGGTGAGATATCCCTTTAGGGGCTCCGTAGTATTGATATTGAGTTTCTTAATATACATATTATGTGGGGGGGGGGGGGGGGGGGGGTGGGGAAATCCTATTTTAGGTGAATTAATATCTCGCCTCAATGTAAAATTCCTAATTTAGGGAAAGGAGCAGGTTAAATTGGGCACGTCATTCTAACCAAAACAATAAACAAAAGTCAACAAAAATGAGCAGGTTACAGTTTTTGGTAGTAATCAGCTGTTATTTGCGTCGAATTTCACCTGGAAAGAAATAAATTTCGGTTGCGTCGAAAGTCCCCCCCCCCCCCCCTCCCCCTATCTGAATTTATTTTATTCCATGTACACTGTACAGTACATTGTGGTCATTCTGGCCCATGTGAATAATACCAGACTTTCTGAAGTTATATTTCACTTTGCAGTTACCCGATGTGAAGAATTCCAGGTTTTCACCAAAAACACAGGTTACAGAAGGGCTGAATCTAACCAAAACAATAATCGAATTAGTATATGTACAGGTTATATTTAAGACAGAAATAAGCGCTATAAAACACTTAATAAAGATAAAATTAAAAAAATTAAAAATCTTCATATATGAATGGGGGAATCTTTTAGGCTCGTTGAGCCAAGGAATGCCTGTTCACCACCGTGGGTGATCTTCCACAATAAACCCTTCCATTCTGTTTCCTAAAGGAATGCCTGTTCACCACCATGGGTGATCTTCCACAGTAAACCGTTCCACTCTGTTTCCTAAAGGAATGCCTGTTCACCACCATGGGTGATCTTCCACGGTAAACCCTTCCACTCTGTTTCCTAAAGGAATGCCTGTTCACCACCATGGGTGATCTTCCACGGTAAACCCTTCCACTCTGTTTCCTAAAGGAATGCCTGTTCACCACCATGGGTGATCTTCCACAGTAAACCCTTCCACTCTGTTTCCTAAAGGAATGCCTGTTCACCACCATGGGTGATCTTCCACGGTAAACCCTTCCACTCTGTTTCCTAAAGGAATACCTGTTCACCACCATGGGTGATCTTCCACAGTAAACCGTTCCACTCTGTTTCCTAAAGGAATGCCTGTTCACCACCATGGGTGATCTTCCACAGTAAACCCTTCCACTCTGTTTCCTAAAGGAATACCTGTTCACCACCATGGGTGATCTTCCACAGTAAACCGTTCCACTCGGTTTCCTAAAGGAATACCTGTTCACCACCATGGGTGATCTTCCACAGTAAACCCTTCCACTCTGTTTCCCAAGTTGCCTTGGTTCCCATTTATCGACCACTGAAGGATGAAAGCCAGGGTTGCGCTAGGCTGCAGCATTTAAAGCACTGTGCCCAAACAGTGCTGCCCAATCTAGGGATCGAACCAGGGCTCCCTAATTGGAAGCCCAGGAATGTCACCACTAGACCAAGCTGCCACATCTTCATATATAAAATTCCAATAAAAAGTCGACCGAAAAGTGGAATCCTGGTATTCTTCACATGGGTGGTTACTGGTTATTCTACTTTACAATCATATATATATACCCTGATGAAAATTAAAGTAGTGCTACTAAGTTCTTGTTGTCTGCTTGATATCTGCTTGTATATTTGTCAAACCGAGAAACCATGTTCTTTTTTAAATATTTTGTAAATGCTTAAAAAATAACTAACAATTTTGAATTTTGGCAAGTTTTATAGTTCTTGATAAAATTGCAACTTTTATTTTGACTGACACTTTTGATAAATTTGGGTTAAGTATTTGACAAATAACTAACAAATACTGTATGATGAATTATAGAAAATGATTAATACTTGCAATTTTTCTTTCAACTGTCACTTTTATTTTGGATTCGGATAGCTTTGGATTTTTAGATCGCTCCGTTGGGAACGCCACAACTGCGGATCACACTACTATGAAGCGATTACAATGATATTCATTCTAAGGAGTCTTAACCCACCGGATATCAATCAAGAGGACGGAAGGTGAAGAACATAGTGGTGCTGACTGATGAGATGTCAGATGTTGAATCTCTAGTGTTACAGTACTATTATTGAAGGTAATGGCGCCATGGCCACTGTTGATTCGGATGTGGTGGTACCGGTAGTAATAATCGCATGTATAAGATCATGTTAGGTAACAAGCGACTTCTACAAAAGTCTATATTTTTTGCCTTTGTTCTACCTATTCATCTTCCTTATTGCTAAACTGTATGAGTGTATGCCGAGTAACTGTAATAGCCGAGTGACGCGAATTTTTATTGGCTACAGAACTTAGTAATTACTTTATTGTAATATATTATCGCAAAAGCATATTTGTAGTATCATGTATTAACGATACTGAGCATGATTAGAATAATATTAGTCGTTCATTATTTAGTTCAAGGTGTTTATGAATTATTTAGAATTATTGTTCGTGCGAAAATTGAAAGTTGATTTGTTTGATTCATACAGTGTCACAACTTAGAAAACACAGGGCTTCCAGAGTTATTTAACTATATTCGAATATTATAGGTGGAGTGTGTTTTTAGGCTATAAGCGGATATTGCTACATATTTGGAATCCTTTCAACGCAAGCTTTCTATTGATGTGAAAAAAATTACGACTAAAGTAAAGAATGGCAATGATACAGAGGGTGCGATTTCACAAAAGACACTTTTTTAAAACGCTTATAAATAAAATTTAAAGGCGAAATCGAAAATTCCGGCTTCATGGTAACAACCACGGTGAGTTAAACTAGTTGTGTTTCAAATTTCAAGCAATATGATAAAGATTTGTAGAAAAAATTGGGGGGGGGGGGGCACGGACCCCCCGTCCGTGTCATCAGAAAATGACACTATATTACGGGTCATTGTGTACTATATCAATAATATATACAATCATATATACAATCATTTCGCAATGTTACAATTTTGGAATAAAACTACATACATACTTGGTGCAAAGTACTTTACAGTGTTCTGATCCTCGTGGATTATTTTCACTCACTCACTAACGTTCGTTCGTGTAACAAAGCCACTCGGATTATCACACTACGCTACTTTACACACAAGTATGTAATTACTAATTTGTAATCTTTTCAACAACGCCTTTCCATTGGTGTAACAAATCACAATAAGGACGAACAATAATTGCGGTGCGACAGGTGCAATGTTTAATTACTTATTGAACAATAGTATATTTTAATAATAAATTATGATAATAAGGATGATATTAACAATAAAATTACATATTGTACGGTAAATAATAAACGCAATTATTTACCATAATGATGTAAATAAGTCAGATCCAGCTGACTTATTTACCTCCATCGCTGCGGTCGTCGGTAAATAAGAGATCTCGGGGGGTCAAACGCTAAATATATCATATTTTATATATATTTTCAATATATACTGTAGTTATTATTTGGTTATACAGTACTATGTAAATATAACAAATTTTATTCTACGTACATTTACGCAAAGTGTCATTTTAAATAATTCATAATTTAGGCATACTTATACTACGCCTACCTGGTGTGACACAATGACGTTCGATAATAAAACCAGAGTTCATCCTCAGCAAATACCCAGCCCGGTTTCAGGCCGTTCGAGACTCAAATTGAGTCGACATACTTCATTTTAAATGAACTGTATAATTGAGTAATAGCCTCTTAATTCAACTCTCAATTACAAATCCTTTCGAATGAGTTACAGTACTATATGAGCTAATGAGCTACTATATGAGCTAATGAGCTACTATATGAGCTAATGAGCTACTATATGAGCTAATGAGCTACTATATGAGCTAATGTGTTACTATATGAGCTAATGAGCTACTATATGAGCTAAAGTGTTACTATATGAGCTAATGTGTTACTATATGAGCTAATGAGCTACTATATGAGCTAATGAGCTACTATATGAGCTAATGAGCTACTATATGAGCTAATGCGTTACTATATGAGCTAATGAGCTACTATATGAGCTAATGTTTTACTATATGAGCTAATGAGCTACTATATGAGCTAATGAGTTACTATATGAGCTAATGAGCTACTATATGAGCTAATGAGCTACTATATGAGCTAATGAGCTACTATATGAGCTAATGTGTTACTATATGAGCTAATGAGCTACTATATGAGCTAATGAGCTACTATATGAGCTAATGAGCTACTATATGAGCTAATGAGCTACTATATGAGCTAATGAGCTACTATATGAGCTAATGAGCTACTATATGAGCTAATGCGTTACTATATGAGCTAATGAGCTACTATATGAGCTAATGTGTTACTATATGAGCTAATGAGCTACTATATGAGCTAATGAGTTACTATATGAGCTAATGAGCTACTATATGAGCTAATGAGCTACTATATGAGCTAATGAGCTACTATATGAGCTAATGAGCTACTATACAGTACGTATTTTTTGAGTTTGTGGTTCAGCCTGTAGGGGGAGGGGGGGGGGGGTCATTGTGTTAGACCCGGTACATACTGTACATTGTTTAAACTCATTAACTCATGTACATCGTGTCAATCCTTTTTAAATTTTGTTATACAACATACATTGTGCCTACTGCGTATATTCTTTAGTACATTAATTGTTAAGATTTTACACTATATTTCTACATCATCTATCAGTGATATAAAGTGTACACTTCGACTATTCGTAACTCCCATTTATTATAACTACTGCGTCGTGTATGTATTAATGATTAATCCATTGTGACGGACGAAATCTTGACAAATTTCGTCAGACAGACATGATGACGCAAGTTTATTTATGACAAGTTATACATACACAAACACATAGCGAAACTCAATCAATACCACACATTAATACAACGAACACGTCCTCAGTAATTATTCACATATGGGTCATCATGGCATCACATGATGATAAAAGTAAATTCCTATTGGTAGCTGCACATTGTAGATAATAATTATGTGAGTAAAGGAATGCGGAAATGGTTATTCACTACCAGGGTATTTTGGCAAGACTTAGGCAAATTATATTCCAGGAATCTTGATAAAATAATTATAGCTAGTGCACGCAGTTTTTATTATCAATAATTATTTAATGCGTAACTTTATCTTTAAAATATTCGGTTTTGGTGGATATTGTCAAATAGAGTGACAACCAGATTCCTCTAGCATAATGTCGTATGATTGTATTGACTATGTTGGGTCTTCAGTTGTTTTAACAGATAACAAAACATCGTCGCTACCCCACCGTTGCAAAGTCAAAGGAAATAAACATATTTATTCGGCAGACTCCGTCTTTGTTGAATATATATGCGGAGTCTGTGGATATATATTAGAGGAACCCGTACAGACCCCATGCGGCCATCGGTTATGCAATGATTGTAGTAAATCCACATTATATTCCGCTGTAGAGAAAACCGGGAGATGCCCGGAATGCTTCGAAATCTTCCGTCTAGACCAACTAAACCGAGATAGATCGTGCGAGCGGGAAATACGTAGTTTAACTATAAGTTGTAGTAACGAGGGTTGTTATTACGAGGGGACTTTAACCCAGCTGGAAACCCATTCGGAAATATGTAATCAACCTGTTCCTATGCCAACTAGTACCTCTGCAGAAAGTAAACTCTCTCAATTAAATTTAAACGACTCTAGTAACTTCTTTACATCGACAAATTTACCCAATACCATCAATATAGAAAGTAATGATGATGTTATTGGTGATATTCAACGTAAAGAAACTTATTGTTCTAGAACAAGTGAAGGATCTTATGGTAGTTGTGTTTATCCAACTTGTGAAAAAGTTCAAAATGGAAGCGGAAATCGTAAACAGTTTGGTTGTTGCCATGAGCAACTACTTCCTATAGTAAACGAGTTAAAGGATCAAGTTAATCGGTTGGAGATAAAGTTATCGTCCAATGAAACAGCAGCAATACAGACCCCGCAGACCCATAATGTACAAAAACAATCACCTAAGAGACGAAAAGGGAATTGGGCACATAAGAAACTCCCCAACAACTCTAAAGAAACCGCGGATATTTTGGAACAGATTGGTTACCTAGAAACCAAACTGGAACAAATTGAACAATCGTTGTCCCGCCCAAATCCTCAACCACTATCAACCAATGGAACCGTTTTGATAAAGTTAGGCGATTTTTTGGGTAAAATCTTACCGGAAGCGCAATCCGGTATAGTAACGCGAATTTCATCCGAGCAGTTCTATACCAGTCGCTATGGTTACAAACTAATAGCACACATTTACCCTAATGGCGACGGATCCGGGAGGAATTCTCATCTTTCTGTATTTATTTGCGTGTTAAAATCCGAATTCGATCAAATTCAAAAATGGCCTTTCAGCCAAGAGATTTCAGTGACCATTCTCGACCAAACTAATCGCACGGATCACCTAATAAACGTTCTGCGATCGGAGATTCCAGATCATCCTAGTTTCTCGCGACCAGTAACTGAGGGTAACAATGGATTCGGAGTCCCAACATTGTTAGACTTAAAGATCTTATTTAAGAGACCCAATTGTTACCTTGGTAACAACGATACTCTGTATATATTGGTTAATGTGGAACCAACTGTTGACAAGGTGCAATGATTAACGAAATTAAGAAGTAATCATTGTGGGGCGAGCCACGATGTCTGTGAGTCTTAACATTCAGTTTAGTGGTGACCAAATCGTCATTGGCGGTCTGCATGTCTGTCCGACTCAATGCTTCAAGATCAATCATCTTAATAGCGGCTCACTGAAATGTGTTGGTTTGATTGTAGTAGCGAAAATGTTTAGCTACTGTTAGTAATTGGCACCCCGAATCTCACTATGCAATGCCTATTTATTTGGATCGATAAGGTTTACTAACTAATTCCTAATTTATTCAGCTCTAACATCTCGCGGTTGAACTCTCATCCATATTTCAACGTCACTCATTCGTACCACCTCCATATTCTGTTGAACTTTTATAATAATATATCTATTTCAATGCCACCTCTCGCCCTCCTCTGCATTAAAGCTTTGTAGATCGAGCTATTGGATTAATTATGATTAGGCCGGGGGGGGGGGGGGTCTATATAATCATTTATTTTATGGCCCCGGGAATTTTCTTTATTTAAAACTGACCTTTACATGTATTTTTACCGATCAGCGATCAGCACATTGAGTAATATTATTGATATTTATTAATATTTCCCGCGGGTAATTTCTATTATAGCTGACTATATAAGACTCATAATAATCTTCTTTATAATAATATTAATTTGATTTATTTGATTTGAATCTGTAGTTCCCATTGGTGTTTCTGTTTGTCATCATTCATGTTTATGATATATTTCGGTATTGATTGAATTTGTTATTGAAAATGTATTGCGTTTTATTATAAAATAGTTAGTTAAACAGAACTTTGGATCGACAAACACGGCGAATTGACACCAGTAACCAACATTATCAGTAGTTCTATCAACTGTGTTAGTTGGTAGTC
This sequence comes from Nemertoderma westbladi, assembly GCA_032718475.1. NCBI lineage: Eukaryota > Metazoa > Xenacoelomorpha > Nemertodermatida > Nemertodermatidae > Nemertoderma > Nemertoderma westbladi. The sequence goes on from JAUCBJ010005264.1 coordinate 24,388, forward strand.
CCCCACCTAACCTAACCTAACATACATTGCCTACTACAGTGCACCAATCATACTTGGGATTGTTTACATGTTGGGTGTCCGCTGCCTTGGCAACTCAACACCACATCGATCAGTCATGTAACTCCAGAATTCATCTGCGTTATCAGCACCCTCTACCCCCCACCCTATACCCCCCGCCACCTACCCCACACCCTCTACCCCCCACCCTCTACCCCTACCCTCTACCCCACACCCTCTACCCCCACCCTACCCCTGCCCCTACCCCACACCCTCTACCCCCCACCCCTCCCCTACCCTCTACCCCACACCCTCTACCCCCCACCCTATACCCCCCGCCACCTACCCCCACCCTCTACCCCCCACCCTCTACCCCTCCCCTACCCCACACCCTCTACCCCCCACCCTCTACCCCCCCACTCTGCCCCCCACCCCTGTACCCCCACCCTCTACCCCACATCCTCTACCCACCACCCGATACCCCCCGCCACCTACCCCATCCTCCCCCACCCTCTACCCTACACCCTCTACCCCTCACCCTATACCCCCCCCACTCTACCCCACCCCTACCCCTACCCTACCCCCCACCCTCTGCCCCCCACCCCTACCCCCACCCTCTACCCCACACCCTCTACCCACCACCCGATACCCCCCGCCACCTACCCCCATCCTCTACCCCCACCCTCTACCATCTCCCCACCCTCGGCCCCCCACCCTACACTCTTTACCCTACTCCCTCTACCCCACACCCCCTACCCCCCACCTTCTACCCTCTACCCCCCACCTTCTACCCTCTACCCCCCACACTCTGCCCCCCCCCCACCCCTGTGCCCCCACCCTTTCAAACTCACCCACTTCGAAATCCTTTACTATTCCCACACAACGGTAACGGTATATCGTATTTATCCAATAATTGCGCCAATCGCATTTCCGTTCGATGTGGTGACGTCATCGCGAGAAGTGATCCAGGACTGACGTCACTGATATCAGCAATGACGTCATTAATATTAGTGATAACTTCATTGATTCCTGTTATTATTCGGCCACCTATACGGGTCGGGAAGGCTTTGGAGATTCTGGGCTGCAGCTTTTGGTTTAGTGTTTGGGTTTCTGGGTGGGGTTTCACTTTACGCCGGTAGAGGCGCTTCGTTTTCGCGACGTCTTTTTCACTTCCGTTTGTAATTCCAGAAGCAGCCGACCCGCCCGCAGCTGATTGACTTATAAGATTCTTCTTAGTCGCACCTGGGAGAAATATCGTTTAAGTTGTTCCACTAAAACTATGTGAATAAAGATAGTGATATAAAGTAGTGTAGTTTATAGGACTATTATTATATAAATTAGTGTAGTTTTAGTTTAAAGGAATATAATCATATAGAGTAGTGTAGTTTATAGGACTATTATTATATAAATTAGTGTAGTTTTAGTTTAAAGGAATATAATCATATAGAGTTGTGTAGTTTATAGGACTATTATCATATAGAGTAGTGTACTTTATAGGACTATAATCAGATAAAGTAGTGTAGTTTATAGGACTATAATCATATTGAGTTGTGTAGTTTATAGGACTATAATCATATAAAGTAGTGTAGTTTATAGGAATATAATCATATAAAGTAATGTAGTTTATAGGACTATTATCATATAAATTAGTGTAGTTTTAGTTTATAGGACTATAATCATATAGAGTTGTGTAGTTTATAGGACTATATTCATATAAAGTAGTGTAGTTTATAGGACTATAATCATATAAAGTAATGTAGTTTATAGGACTATTATCATATAGAGTAGTGTACTTTATAGGACTATAATCAGATAAAGTAGTGTAGTTTATAGGACTATAATCATATTGAGTTGTGTAGTTTATAGGACTATAATCATATAAAGTAGTGTAGTTTATAGGAATATAATCATATAAAGTAATGTAGTTTATAGGACTATTATCATATAAATTAGTGTAGTTTTAGTTTATAGGACTATAATCATATATAGTAGTGTAGTTTATAGGACTATTATCATATAAAGTAGTGTAGTTTATAGGACTATAATCATATAAAGTAATGTAGTTTATAGGACTATTATCATATAAATTAGTGTAGTTTTAGTTTATAGGACTATAATCATATAGAGTAGTGTAGTTTATAGGACTATAATCATATAGAGTAGTGTACTTTATAGGACTTTTATCATATAAATTAGTGTAGTTTTAGTTTATAGGACTATAATCATATAGAGTTGTGTAGTTTATAGGAATATAATCATATAAAGTAGTGTAGTTTATAGGAATATAATCATATAAAGTAATGTAGTTTATAGGACTATTATCATATAAATTAGTGTAGTTTTAGTTTATAGGACTATAATCATATAGAGTTGTGTAGTTTATAGGAATATAATCATATAAAGTAATGTAGTTTATAGGAATATAATCATATAAAGTAATGTAGTTTATAGGACTATTATCATATAAATTAGTGTAGTTTTAGTTTATAGGACTATAATCATATAGAGTTGTGTAGTTTATAGGACTATAATCATATAGAGTTGTGTAGTTTATAGGAATATAATCATATAAAGTAATGTAGTTTATAGGACTATTATCATATAAATTAGTGTAGTTTTAGTTTATAGGACTATAATCATATAGAGTAGTGTAGTTTATAGGACTATAATCATATAGAGTAGTGTAGTTTATAGGACTTTTATCATATAAATTAGTGTAGTTTTAGTTTATAGGACTATAATCATATAGAGTTGTGTAGTTTATAGGAATATAATCATATAAAGTAATGTAGTTTATAGGACTATTATCATATAAATTAGTGTAGTTTTAGTTTATAGGACTATAATCATATAGAGTTGTGTAGTTTATAGGACTATAATCATATAGAGTAGTGTAGTTTATAGGACTATAATCATATAAAGTAGTGTAGTTTATAGGACTATAATCATATAAAGTAGTGTAGTTTTTAGGACTATAATCCTATAAAGTAGTGTAGTTTATAGGACCGTAATCATATAAAGTATGTAGTTTATATGACTATAATCATATAAAGTAGTGCAGTTTATAGGACTATTATCATATAGAGCAGTGTACTTTATAGGACTACAATCATATAAAGTAGTGTAGTTTATAGGACTATAATCATAAAAAGTAGTGTAGTGTATATGACTATAATCATATAAAGTAGTCTAGTTTATAGGACTATAATCATATAGAGTAGTGTACTTTATAGGACTATAATCATATAAATCAGTGTAGTTTATAGGACTATAATCCTATAAAGTAGTGTAGTTTATAGGACCGTAATCATATAAAGTATGTAGTTTATATGACTATAATCATATAAAGTAGTGTAGTTTATAGGACTATTATCATATAGAGCAGTGTACTTTATAGGACTATAATCATATAAAGTAGTGTAGTTTATAGGACTATAATCATATAAAGTAGTGTAGTTTATATGACTATAATCATATAAATCAGTGTATTTTTTAGGACTATAATCCTATAAAGTAGTGTAGTTTATAGGAACGTAATCATATAAAGTATGTAGTTTATATGACTATAATCATATAAAGTAGTGTAGTTTATAGGACTATTATCATATAGAGCAGTGTACTTTATAGGACTATAATCATATAAAGTAGTGTAGTTTATAGGACTATAATCATATAAAGTAGTGTAGTTTACATGACTGTAATCATATAAAATAGTCTAGTTTATAGGACTATAATCATATAGAGTAGTGTACTTTATAGGACTATAATCATATAAATCAGTGTAGTTTATAGGACTATAATCCTATAAAGTAGTGTAGTTTATAGGACCGTAATCATATAAAGTATGTAGTTATTATGACTATAATCATATAACGTAGTGTAGTTTATTGGACTATAATCATATAGAGTAGTGTAGTTTATAAGACTATTATCATATAAATTAGTGTAGTTTTAGTTTATAGGACTATAATCGTATAGAGCAGTGTAGTTTATAGGACAGTTATAGAGGACTATTATCATATAAAATAGTGTAGTTTTAGTTTATAGGACTATAATCATATAGAGTAGTGTAGTTTATAGGACAGTTATAGAGGACTATTATCATATAAAATAGTGTAGTTTTAGTTTATAGGACTATAATCATATAGAGTAGTGTAGTTTATAGGACTATAATCATATAAGGTAGTGTAGTTTATAGGACTATAATCATATAAAGTAGTGTAGTTTATAGGACTATTATCATATAGAGTAGTGTACTTTATAGGACTATAATCATATAAATCAGTGTAGTTTATAGGACTATAATCCTATAAAGTAGTGTAGTTTATAGGACCGTAATCATATAAAGTATGTAGTTTATATGACTATAATCATATAGAGTAGTGTAGTTTATAGGACTATAATCATATAAGGTAGTGTAGTTTATTGGACTATAATCATATAGAGTAGTGTAGTTTATAGGACTTTTATCATATAAATTAGTGTAGTTTTAGTTTATAGGACTATAATCATATAGAGCAGTGTAGTTTATAGGACAGTTATAGAGGACTATTATCATATAAAATAGTGTAGTTTTAGTTTATAGGACTATAATCATATAGAGTAGTGTAGTTTATAGGACTATAATCATATAAGGTAGTGTAGTTTATAGGACTATAATCATATAAAGTAGTGTAGTTTATAAGACTATAATAATATAGAGTAGTGTAGTTTATAGGACTATAATCATATAGAGTAGTGTAGTTTATAGGACTATAATCATTAGAGATGTGCCGCATTGACCTTTTTCAAACCGGCCAGGCCGGAACCGGAGCCGGATTTGTAAAAAAAATCCGGCCGGAATTCCAGCCAAAGCCGGATTATTAGTCAGCTCAGCATGTCGATGGTAGATAGTCATAATATGATAGCTCTGCTTTAGACTTTATCACAATTCATAATATGTGTGACGGGGTGTGTTGCTTTTGGGTTACACGCGTCGTAGCGTCCATAGGCTGCTGAAAGGCTGAATGGTATCCGAAGGCCAAAAGCCGGTTGAACAACTGAGTTTTAGTGGCAGTTGTTCGTAATGTCAGAATATAATAATAGCACAATCAGAATATAATAGCACAGTTAATGACGACGGTTAAAACCGTCTTGCTTCCCAACTCTACACAGACTAACTGAATAATAAGTTATAAGTGTAACAGTTATATTACTAGCACATATTGAAAATTCCTACTGCTCTACGTGGCCTAGCCAATGAATGCACTCCAATCAGATGGTATTCTGTCCCATCATTGGCTATCCTATTAATCTCTCCATTGGCACTCCCTGCTGCCATTATCCCTACGTGCTAGCCACTTTGTCTCCTTGAGATGGTTTATTGCCTCTCATCTCTCTGCCAACGTTTCGTACGAATATTCCCCTTTATGTGCCAATTTGCCCCTGATTCTTCAGTGCTGTGTTCACTACCCAACCTCAACTAACAGGCTATAACTCTATCTACTACTCAACTACTATGTAAGTAATTCATCACTATTTGTCTACAGAGAAGACTAGCTACAATTTTCTTACTCTTGTACTAGCTTCCTACCATACAACTTTCTGGCCATGTAGCAATACTCTCTGCACCACGGGCTATGCGCTACAGTAGTCTAGTTCGTGTGGTCTACATGGTCTATTCTACTACGCCTACATACCCCCTTCAAATGTTGGAACATTGTGCCCATCAGATGTACGCAATGTATACCCTTCCAATCATGTCTATGGTACCATGTACCCTTCTAATATGGTATGCATACATACATACCCCCCTCAACTCCTCACGTGGCGCCCTAAGTGCCCACAGTAGTACGTATTACGTGTTATTATTGGTCCCATTGACCCGGCATGTGGTGCGTATGTAAACTAGGTACATTGGCACATTTTGTACCCGTCCAATGTACGTAATTGTAACTACCTACACCTAAATATTATGTACGTTGGTACGTCCATACCCATCAGACGTACATAATGTCTACCTAAAGTGTACCATGGTACTACAACTTATTTATTTTTAATTTTTATTGTTTTGTGTGTGAAGGGCGTCTCGCTCTCATTCCCACCCCCCTCAGTCCAATATATTGGACGACTCAACTAATTAGGGCGATTTCCTCCAATAGGCAACACTTCCCTACCGCCCTCCTGTAGGTCTTCCTATCTTTGGCCCCTATTTTACCTCCGATCCTCACCTCCACGGATCTAATCCTTACATCCTCGCCGGGGTAGCAATCAATACTAGAATGCCTCCTGCTGTTATATAAATCTTCATCCTGGAGATTGGCCATTTCTTCATAAAATCCCTCTTTTGGTAGTTGATTGCAACTCTTGGTTCTCTTCTTATTGGTAGGTTTCATATCCACATCTGGCCCACTGACATCACATCTTGCCATATGACCCCTCACTGCCCCCCCCCCTTTTCTTCTGTCTCAGGTCTAACCTTCCCGCTGTCTCATAGAATTCGCCATTGTCTTTTAGCGGCAGAATGCCACCCTTCATCTCATCGTCACTTGTACATTCCACCTCTGCTGGCCTCCCCCTCAATATATGCGCTGGCATTAAAGCCCCCGATGACCCTTGGTCATCATTCGGTACGCAAAATGGTTTAACATGTAATGCCCCCTCGCACTCTGCCAGCCCCATGTTCAACACGTCACCTCTAACTTTCCCGTTCCCATCACCCTTCATCTTCAACTTCTCTCCCTTTGGATCAATCCTCTTACATCCTCTCCCTTTCCATCTTGTCTTCTTATTCGACCTCCTCAGTATCAGTATGCTTCTTAATTTGACTGGCGTCTCTTCCGGACATCTCTCAGATATCTCGCCATCCACTCTTCTCCATCCTCATACAGATACTCGCCAGGAACATCCGTGTTCCATCCCATTGCTTCTAGGTCCTGTGCATCGAACCCATTCTCCTCCACCCAATCTCTTGCTGTAGCTCCTCCTCCTGGCTCCTCGATCGGTGGTATTTCTCTGGACTCATCCCCCACCCTTGCCATTATGTGTGGTTTCAGATCCATACCCGTCCTCGACTCCTGGAATCCTACCCTGGGCTGCTTCTCATATGGGACCTCCCCATATCCCGTCTTTGACTTCTGCTCGGGCCACTTCCCATATGGGACCTCCCCATCGCCCGTCTTTGGCTTCTGCTCTATGTCCTCAATGGTACTGGACAGCATGTATCCAGATGTTTCGGATACGCTAAATGGGGTCCTAGTCTTTATTGGGCCACTGAGCGTCCACCCGAATGGCATGAGAATGGCCACCGGGTCTTGCTTTATGTCATCGCCGAAAATGGTTTGTAGTCTCTCATGGGCCGTCGGACAGTCCATGCTGACTATGAGAGACACTTTCGGGACATCTAGTTCGGGTATGGAAAAGTCGATGCCGTCCAGGTACCGGTATTGCTAGATCTCGATTTTTGTAGGTCGCCTAGCGTTGATGTTGATCGACTCTATTATTTGGATGGGTTTGATGGTAGCCCCATAGTCGCACCCTGGTGTTATTGCTCCACTTTTACACTGCCCCGTCCTCATCTTCATGACCTCGTTTTTACGTGAGATCGTGGTCACTGCCATTTTACTTGGCCTGGTTTGTAATCCTATCTTCTCGGCCACCCAACTCTCCATTAGCAGGAACGCTGCTCCACTATCGACCAACATTAGTGTTGTAACCGATAGTCCGTTTTCCCTAATTATTCTCACTGGTACTACTCCGAGTAGTACCGTTCTCTTCCTCCTTGCTCCCATGGTGCTCGTCGCCATCGTCTGGCCTCCAGTTCCATCAGTCTCGGCATACCTGATCGGTGGTTCTTGACATTCATCCTTCCTGTGTCCTCCTACCGCGCATCGGTGACATTGTCCATTCTTTCCAGTATAGGCTATCCAATCTTGTTTAAGTAATGCCTGCCAATGCTTACAGTCTATGGTCTTATAGGTCCCATTTCTATGCAATTGACATTTGTAATCAGGGTTGTAGCGTTCCTCATATAGCGCATCGCGTATTGCGCTTAGATTCATATCTAGTGGTTTAGTGTTTTGGTTGCTTGGACTCGGCCTACTGGGGGTATTGGGTTTGTATCTATTGGTGTTGTTGCTTTGTTTCTGTCCCTGCCACGATGTGGCTCTACTCCCATCTCTCTGTGGACTTGTAGTCCCCTGCGTGGCCGCATGCGGTAGCGACTGCCTCACTTTCAGAAATGCATCCGCCGCACTATGTTACGGTTTAGGTCAGCTGCATTCCGCTTTCGGTACTTTGCCTAGACTGTCCTCACTATAGACTAGATCCGTTATCAACTCTGCCTTGTTGTTAAGGAAGTTCGACATATCCTCCAACCCTGGCTCCACACCCTTCTTCTCCCGAGTTGAGAAAGCGATCTTTCTCCATTTGTTCTTTAACCAAATCGGTAGTGCCTGCACTATGATTGTGATGTTGTTCGATGCATTGAGTTCGTACGGTGCATCTAGAGTCTTTAAGACTATCAGCGCCTTCTCCACCTTGTTGGCGAAGGTCTTGATGCTAACAGGGTTATCTGCAAGTCCGCCTGATGTTATTCCCCTTAAGGTTTGTCGGATAATCTTCGCAGGATGGCCAAATTCCCTGTCCAGGGCTCTCCACGCAGTTGTAAATCCTCCTTCAATTCCTTAGTATTGCCTCATGATGTCGTAGGCTGGCCCCCATGTATAGACTTGTAGATATTAGTTTATATGACTATAATCATATAGAGTAGTGTAGTTTATATGACTATAATCATATAAAGTAGTGTAGTTAATAGGACTATAATCATATAAAGTAGTGTAGTTTATATGACTATAATCATATAAAGTAGTGTAGTTTATATGACTATAATCATATAGAGTAGTGTAGTTAATAGGACTATAATCATATAAAGTAGTGTAGTTTATATGACTATAATCATATAAAGTAGTGTGGTTAATAGGACTATAATCATGTAAAGTAGTGTAGTTTATAGGACTATAATCATATAAAGTAGTGTAGTTTATAGGACTATTATCATATAGAGTAGTGTACTTTATAGGACTATAATCATATAGAGTAGTGTAGTTCATAGGACTATAATCATGTAAAGTACCGGTAGTGTAGTTTATAGGACTATAATCATATAGAGTAGTGTACTTTATAGGACTATAATCATATAGAGTTGTGTAGTTTATAGGACTATAATCATATAGAGTAGTGTAGTTAATAGGACTATAATCATATAAAGTAGTGTAGTTTATATGACTATAATCATATAAAGTAGTGTAGTTTATAGGACTATTATCATATAGAGTAGTGTACTTTATAGGACTATAATCATATAGAGTAGTGTAGTTCATAGGACTATAATCATGTAAAGTACCGGTAGTGTAGTTTATAGGACTATAATCATATAGAGTAGTGTACTTTATAGGACTATAATCATATAGAGTAGTGTAGTTAATAGGACTATAATCATATAAAGTAGTGTAGTTTATATGACTATAATCATATAAAGTAGTGTAGTTAATAGGACTATAATCATGTAAAGTAGTGTAGTTTATAGGACTATAATCATATAAAGTAGTGTAGTTTATAGGACTATTATCATATAGAGTAGTGTACTTTATAGGACTATAATCATATAGAGTAGTGTAGTTCATAGGACTATAATCATGTAAAGTACCGGTAGTGTAGTTCATAGGACTATAATCATGTAAAGTACCGGTAGTGTAGTTTATAGGACTATAATCATATAGAGTAGTGTAGTTTATAGGACTATAATCATATAGAGTTGTGTAGTTTATAGGACTATAATCATATAGAGTTGTGTAGTTTATAGGACTATAATCATATAAAGTAGTGTAGTTTATAGGACTATAATCATATAGAGTAGTGTAGTTTATAGGACTATAGTCATGTAAAGTAGTGTAGTTTATTGGACTATAATCATATAGAGTTGTGTAGTTTATAGGACTATAATCATATAAAGTAGTGTAGTTTATAGGACTATAATCATATAGAGTAGTGTAGTTTATAGGACTATAGTCATGTAAAGTAGTGTAGTTTATTGGACTATAATCATATAAAGTAGTGTAGTTTATAGGACTATTATCATATAGAGTAGTGTACTTTATAGGACTATAATCATATAGAGTAGTGTAGTTCATAGGACTATAATCATATAGAGTAGTGTACTTTATAGGACTATAATCATATAAAGTAGTGTAGTTTATAGGACTATAATCATATAAAGTAGTGTAGTTTATAGGACTATAATCATATAGAGTAGTGTAGTTTGTAGGACTATAATCATGTAAAGTAGTGTAGTTTATAGGACTATTATTATATAAATTAGTGTAGTTTTAGTTTATAGGACTATAATCATATAGAGTAGTGTAGTTCATAGGACTATAATCATGTAAAGTAGTGTAGTTTATAGGACTATAATCATATAAAGTAGTGTAGTTTATAGGACTATAATCATAAAAAGTAGTGTAGTTCATAGGACTATAATCATGTAAAGTAGTGTAGTTTATAGGACTATAATCATATAAAGTAGTGTAGTTTATAGGACTATAATCATAAAAAGTAGTGTAGTTCATAGGACTATAATCATATAAAGTAGTGTAATTTATAGGACTATAATCATATAGAGTAGTGTACTTTATAGGACTATAATCATATAAAGTAGTGTAGTTTATAGGACTATAATCATATAAAGTAGTGTAGTTTATAGGACTATAATCATATAGAGTAGTGTAGTTTGTAGGACTATAATCATGTAAAGTAGTGTAGTTTATAGGACTATTATTATATAAATTAGTGTAGTTTTAGTTTATAGGACTATAATCATATAGAGTAGTGTAGTTTATAGGACTATAATCATATAAATCAGTGTAGTTCATAGGACTATAATCATGTAAAGTAGTGTAGTTTATAGGAATATAATCATATAAAGTAGTGTAGTTTATAGGACTATAATCATAAAAAGTAGTGTAGTTCATAGGACTATTATTATATAAATTAGTGTAGTTTTAGTTTATAGGACTATAATCATATAGAGTAGTGTAGTTTATAGGACTATAATCATATAAATCAGTGTAGTTCATAGGACTATAATCATGTAAAGTAGTGTAGTTTATAGGACTATTATTATATAAATTAGTGTAGTTTTAGTTTATAGGACTATAATCATATAGAGTAGTGTAGTTCATAGGACTATAATCATGTAAAGTAGTGTAGTTTATAGGAATATAATCATATAAAGTAGTGTAGTTTATAGGACTATAATCATAAAAAGTAGTGTAGTTCATAGGACTATTATTATATAAATTAGTGTAGTTTTAGTTTATAGGACTATAATCATATAGAGTAGTGTAGTTTATAGGACTATAATCATATAAATCAGTGTAGTTCATAGGACTATAATCATGTAAAGTAGTGTAGTTTATAGGACTATTATTATATAAATTAGTGTAGTTTTAGTTTATAGGACTATAATCATATAGAGTAGTGTAGTTCATAGGACTATAATCATGTAAAGTAGTGTAGTTTATAGGACTATAATCATATAAAGTAGTGTAGTTTATAGGACTATAATCATAAAAAGTAGTGTAGTTTATAGGAATATAATCATATAAAGTAGTGTAGTTTATATGACTATAATCATATAAAGTAGTGTAGTTAATAGGACTATAATCATGTAAAGTAGTGTAGTTTATAGGACTATAATCATGTAAAGTACCGGTAGTGTAGTTTATAGGACTATAATCATATAGAGTAGTGTACTTTATAGGACTATAATCATATAAAGTAGTGTAGTTTATAGGACTATAATCATATAGAGTAGTGTAGTTTATAGGACTATAGTCATGTAAAGTAGTGTAGTTTATTGGACTATAATCATATAAAGTAGTGTAGTTTATAGGACTATTATCATATAGAGTAGTGTACTTTATAGGACTATAATCATATAGAGTAGTGTAGTTCATAGGACTATAATCATATAGAGTAGTGTACTTTATAGGACTATAATCATATAAAGTAGTGTAGTTTATAGGACTATAATCATATAAAGTAGTGTAGTTTATAGGACTATAATCATATAGAGTAGTGTAGTTTGTAGGACTATAATCATGTAAAGTAGTTTAGTTTATAGGACTATTATTATATAAATTAGTGTAGTTTTAGTTTATAGGACTATAATCATATAGAGTAGTGTAGTTTGTAGGACTATAATCATGTAAAGTAGTGTAGTTTATAGGACTATTATTATATAAATTAGTGTAGTTTTAGTTTATAGGACTATAATCATATAGAGTAGTGTAGTTTATAGGACTATAATCATATAAAGTAGTGTAATTTATAGGACTATAATCATATAGAGTAGTGTAGTTTGTAGGACTATAATCATGTAAAGTAGTGTAGTTTATATGACTATAATCATATAAAGTAGTGTAGTTTATAGGACTATAATCATATATAGTTGTGTATCTTCAGGAATTAAAACAGAAACCTCAAAACTGATTCATTTTTTAAATATAAAATATATATATGATCCCAAACCCCATTGAGTTTGTATTTATATTAATTATTGATTAATTAATTATATGATATGTAATTATTCTAACGTCTATCTCGTTTTTTATTCTTCTTGGAATCCGGTAAAGTTTCCAGGATTTCGGCGAGGTTTACGTCTACCGACTGCAGGACATCGCTACGCTCGTCCACCACCCCAGTGGGATTCTTGGTTAGGAACCTGAGGGAGTCGCAGGTCTCCGAACTCCGCGGAATATCTTCACCAGGTTTCTATCGAGTTAAGTAAAGTAATTTACAGGATATTATAAAGTGATTCTTTGGAACGATTAAGAAGAAGACGTAGAGATGTGACTTATTTATTCGTGTTGGTTGACTGCCCGTCCCTAAGGTGACTGATCTGATATACTGTGGGCTTAGTTCTGTATATTGTTACGAGATCGAATTACATGTTCCCCTAAGCTTTTATGAGTTGTAGGTTTGTAGAATAGGAACAGCGGGGATTATTTATATATATATTTGACGTTTGACTTGGCACAGTGAATGCAACCCTGGGAGTAAGTGAGTAACTAATTATTGTAACTAACCTTATTAGTTTGGGCGTTATTGCTATTTGGATTCCCGTTATAACAACATCTGTACTGCCCATAAACTACATGTGAGTCCCAAAGTGTCAACGTTTGATCTCTTTCGTTGCAAATAATGGGATCACCTATTAATTATATTATATGGGTAATATCAATTAAACCTTCAAATTAATTATGTTTAGAATATTAACACGCTATGATAAATGAAGAAAGCTGCTTGTACTGTTAGTTGATTGCAGCCATTGCTTGTGTTTTATTTCCATAATGTTTTGATTTTAATGAGGGAATAAATATAATTGTTGATACTCTAAAATCGCCCTCGATGGTCTGGATTGGATGGGTACCCAGCAAACTTAATGTATGATACTGCAGCTCGGTTTGTTTATGTTTCACCTTATGAAGAATTTAATAAATTCGAAACATTTTTTTTTATTTTTCATAGGCCTATGCTCCATAACTCAATGATATACTTACCTTGCAAAGACCAAAGAATGCAGGGCAGACATTCTAGCTCTGTAGTCTTATATACAGGCATATTGCTTTGGTATTTAGTGTTATAGTTGAATGAGTGCATAGTCTACCACCATGGGGTAGTCTAGAGGATATCGTCTGTCGCATGCTGACACTGACTATGACATACCGGTACCCATTACCATGTTACCGGTACTACTGTAAAAATAGTATACCTTTATTATTACTGCAGAAGGTACTGTAGTACAGGTCGAAATTAATACTAACGAAATACTGAAATAGGCTAACCGCTAGGCTACAGACAGACCAATACTATGCACATAATTATTATGTACGCTACGGTAAGTCAATGTAGGCCTACAATTAGTAGCATTGAAACAGTGAAGATTCCCAATTTAAAAAGTAATAACTACAAGCGCAGTGACTTGCCCTATATTCTGTGTATAGGCCTAGGCCTATGCCTATCTCTACCGTACGGTACGCCGGTACCAATAGAGAGTGTTTTCACAATTATTTTTACTTACGGTTCTAAGTAACACAACCATATTTATTTACTTTCGGTTTGAAGCTACGGTCAGACACTCTGGTACCACAATCCCCGCTTATACATAGTACAGTAGCAGTAGGCCTACACTATCGTTGATAATGTTATAGTACCTGACAAAACTGAAATTAAACGTTCCTTATGTTCCGCTACGCTACAGTCCGCTTCGCGGACTTCAGCTGGGCCCCACTCCAGCCCTCTCGCAGGATTTCATTTTGAGGGTGGTTAACCATACTTCCCGACTTTTTATGTGTGATTGTTATTCCTGCATGAACAAAATACTAAAATAAATTTTAGTTTGCAAAGGCTTTCTTACGTATTTCTTAAATATCAAAGCTTATACTTTATAATATACAGTATAATAGGCGGCTACGGTTCCGTACTGTATGTATTTCTAGAATTAAAAAAAAGTAAACGAAATGGAGCCCGTACGGAGCCCCTAAAGGGACATTTTGAAAAAAGAATTATCTAGAGCGATAATTATTAGATAATTATTAAGAGCGTACTAGATAATTATTAAGAGCGTACTAGATAATTATTAAGAGCGTACTAGATAATTATTAAGAGCGTACTAGATAATTATTAAGAGCGCTCTTAATAATTATCTAGAGCGCTCTAGCAGTCTAAATAATTATTAAGAGCGCACTAGATAATAATATTTCTGATTTCATTGGTGGGAATGATTTGGTGGGAAGTTTAAATTGCTTAATCTGGAACTGCTGATTACGAAGCGCTTAATGGAAGGCAATTGTTGCTGATTGCTGAATTCTGCTGTAGGCCTACTAGTAGTACTCTATTTTAGGGTAGACTTCCTTTCTATAAACCAGGCTTATTTGTTATTTATTATCAAGTACGCTCTAAGTAATTACCTAGTGCGCTCATAATAATATCTAGAGCGCTCTATAAATTTTTTTTCAAAATGTCCCTTTAGGGGCTCCGTAAGCCCGGGTAGTTAATAATATAATAATATACAGTATAATAATTAATAATGACAATAAAATTAGAAATAAGTCAGTAGATATGTATATTTCACTATAAACCATTGATTATTATTATTTTTATAGCGCATCTAAGAAATACTTTTTGAGATGCTTTGAAAAATTATTTTTATTTTTTATGTCTCTAATGTATTTTTGCAAGTCGTTCCAGAGAACAGGACCCATATATTTCACAGAATTCTGAGCCACGAGTAGTCTGGTGGATGGGATAAAGAAACATCCGGTATTAGGAACCACGGGATTTGTGTGAGTGAATTGAGCTCAACTTATTAAAATATCTTGTAAATATCCCTACTTCTCATCTATGTTCGCTTTTATTTATATGAAATACATCGTACATAAGCTTACATATTTCAGATTTGTAGATTTCCTGGACAGGGAGTATATTGAGTCGCTTATACATAGGTGCAGATGAACTACGGGAATGGCTAAAAGTTATCGCCCTAAGAACTTTATTTATTTTAACTCTGACCTTTTTCATCAATGTAGCGTTACAGCTTCCCCAAATTGAGATGGCGTACGTTAAACAAGGATGGGTGAGAGAGAAATACAAGGTACGAAGAATACTTAAGGGGAAAATATATCGTAATTTATAAAATATACCAGATAACCGTGACAACTTTTTTAGCAAATAAGTTTTAGTTTAATAAATATTTATTTATTAGTTTAATAAATAAGTTTAATAATAATAATTTTTAGGTAATAAGCAAAATATGTTCTTCAAAAGATAACCTGTTATCAATATTTAGTCCCAGGTATTTATAATAATAATAATAATAAATATATTTGTAAAGCGCCAAAATTACAATTGTGGCGTACTCTAAGGCGCTGGGATTTGCAAGAGCTCGAGACAAACCGGTATAGATACAATGTGTGGTGCGTAAAAACGGAACATATTAAATAAGTAAGTAAGTTTAGTATAAGTAGTAATATATAACTATAATTAAGTTATACAAAGTAAGTAAAATTATAAGTAGATTAAGACATATGCATATTAAAAGGTATTACTTAGGGCTTAAAAATATAGAGCGAATATGGTTCATAAATAAAAATAGAAATTGATAAACCATATACAGGACAGACATACAGTTGTATCATAAGGTGTACCAAACTCAAAAAAGATAAGGTGTAAAATAAAATTATGAAATGACAAGCACATATTACATATTAATAAAATACGTCAAGTTCAGTTCAGAACATATATGATATAAAATATAGAGTCAATGTTAAACGGTGTCTAGTAGAGTTAAAATGTACGATAAAAATAATAAAGTAATTACAAATGATCATACTGTAATAAAATTTAAAAAGTAGGTGATATTTAATGGTAGGCAGATCTAAAAAGATGGGTTTTTAATTTAGTTTTAAACAGTGCGATCTCGCTGACGTTTCTAAGTTCGGCAGGAGGTTGGTTCTATAGTGTCGGGGAGGCGGAGTGGAAGGCTTGACCGCCAGAAGTGGAGCATTTGGTGCGCGGTACGACGAGTGTGGGGGCAGCGGTACTACGCGTAGTGTGGTGCTCGTGGTGCACAAACGTGATCATTTCCGTTATGTAGAGCGGCGCTCGGTTATGGGGGGCTTTGAAAGTGACGGACTTTACTTCTTTTAGTTTTATTATCTTTTAGCAATACCGACTAAGACAGTATTATACAGTAACACGAAGTTTATATTTTGCGTAGGTTTTATTTAAAATTAATTGGCAGAATGATTGGTTGCCTTGCCTATGCAAAAATTTATTTATACGGTTACTTGTAGCATTCAGCCGTCACCTACTGACCTACACGTTACCTGTACTTAGCTTTACAGTTGTTGCACAGCCTGACAGCTGTAGGCCTATCAGACATTCAGTCAGATCAGCAGATCGTCAGGTCGTACAGTCGTAGACGTAAACCAGTCTGCCAGTGCCAGTACAGCAGTAGTCTGCATGCAAGGGCAGGCAGGGCTAGTTGATGGAATCACTGGCTGACTGGAGCAGAATATGAAGAAATTCGCAGCCGGAGCTGGATCGATGTTTAATCGGGCCAAACAGATGACAGAGGAAACCTTAGGAAAGGCTGATAAAACTGGTAAGTTCATGAAGTTAGTACAGTGTAGGCCTAGTACAGTACCGAGTACCGGTAGTATAAGTAAGGCTGTAAGGTTTATCGGTAACGCGCTACCAGTAGGGCCTACCGGTCTGCCGGTAGTTCAAGAGTTTGCAACTTGCTGACTTGCGTTTTGCTGACAGTGGCCAGGTGCAGGCCAGGCCCTGGCTACCGGTACTACCGCGGTATCACGACTACAGTCACAGTCTGAGTTCTGACAGTACCGGCGGATCTCCGATACCGACACGTCAAGAGCTGAACGGCACAAGACAGCAAGACACAACTCCACAACCAATCTGCCAATTGCAAAAATGTGCAAACTGCCATGTGCCATGTTTCCACTGGCAATACCAATGCTGTCAACTGGGCAATGTAACAAAATAGGCCCACGGGAACTATTTCTTACAGCAGTATACTGGTATAGATTTACCGGTACTTATACAACTGTACAATCCTGCCTGCAATCTGCAATTCAAGGAAAAATCAAAATGTTACCGGTACCAGTCTGCCACTGCCGGTACCGGTTTTCCAAAACTTTGATTGAAGATTTTTCCCCAGGTAAAAAAGTATTTGCCCATTTGCACTAGAACAAAGTCGCCTCCGCTTTGCAGGACATTGCTTTCGCCGTGAGGACCAGCCAGTGCATAATGTTGTGCTTTGGCGGCCTCATGCAGTCATGGAGTGACTGAGTGAATAAGCATGGTGGACAGCCCATGACTTTCTTGAGACACTTCTTAGAGGACACTGGCCTTGAAGATGCGGATGATCTAGCAAATGTCATGGGTGATAGGGAGTTGTGGCGGCGCAATTTTGTCGACAAGCCGGCACAGCATTCTTAAAAATGCAGCTGCAATACATCATGCCACTTTCACCAAAAATATTTTAATTTACTTTTTTCGCCGGGAAAAAAAGTAAAATCAATGCAATCTTATTGATTTATTTTTTCCCTTGAGAAAAAGTACTCAATTTTCTCCCGATTTTGAGGTATACCGGTATTCAATCAAAAAAAATAACAATTCAAGAATAAAATCTATATCTAAAAAACCAGTTCAGTTCTACTCGTCTATGCAAATATTAAATCTCCGTTAACGAACAATCAATCATCCAACATACACAAAGGGATCTGGAGGCTATGATTGTACGACTGTAGGAGTATTATGAATGATAAAATCAGGCTACACCATGTCCTGGAATATAGTGTCGTTATTCAGGTACCTGCGCCCCCCCCCCCCCCCCCCAAATTTTTCTACAAATCTTAGTGAGATTGCATGAAATTTGTAACAGAGTTTGTTCCACCTCCCTCCTCCTTTGTGGGTGAGCCAGAATTTTTATTTTCGCTTTCATTCTTTAGCTACAAGCGTTTGAAAAAGGTGTCTCCGTCTATATTGCACCAGTTACACCGCAGTTATTCTTCTACCTTATAGAGATTAGTTGATAATTGACCGAAAGGTGGCCAGGCCATGCCAAATTCCAAATATGTATATATGTGTGTAATCTGAATTTCGTCGTAATATAGCTGAGATATGGGCATTCTAAAGTTGCATGGTTCTACACCCGCGCAAGGCTATTTTATTATATTTAATAAATTCACCATTTTCTAGAACATATTGTTTATTCCATACGTAGCTATGGGCAACAATGCAATAACTCTATAATCGTACTATTGTATAGCTATTCATAGATAAACAAAGTGTTCCAGAATATAGTTGATTTGTTAAATAGAATAAAATAACCTCGCGCAGGCGCAAAACCATGGAACTTTCGAACGCTCATATCTCAGCTATTTTACGACGAAATTCAGATTGCGATACATATTTTGAATCCTTATAAGGCCAGCTTTCTGACTGTACCTATAAATCAGATTGAAGAATAACTGCAATATCGACGGAGACGCCTTTTTCAAACGCTTGTAGCTAAAGAATGAGAGCGATAAAAATTCTGGCTCACCCAGTCAGTGGTCGGGAGGTGAAACTATCTCTGTTTCGAATTTCATGCAATCTCATTAAGATTTTTAGAAAATTTTTTTTGGGGGAGGGGAGAGGTACCTGAATAACGACACTATATTCCAGGACATGGTGTATGTTAGTAGGATTATTATGAGTGATATAATTTATTATATTAGGATCTTTTTATCGTAGAATACGACGCGACATTGGCCCAGAAGATACACCGAGCGGAAATAACTAAACAATGTACCGAAGGTCTAGTAAAGAACACAGACACCTTGCTGCAACCCAACCCAGGGGCCAGGGTGGAGGACTTTGTATACAAAACTATACAGGTTAGTAGTACATAGACACATACACCTTACTGGATCAATATATACCCAGGGTGGGTGACTTCTACAAAACTATTCAGGTTTTCACGTAATTTATTTATTTTATATACTTTTCAGGATCGCGCGCCGGACAGAATGACGACAACGGAATCGTTGGGTAACTGCATGTTGGCATCGGGTAGCGATTATGGGAGAGACGCACCGCTGGGACAAACTCTAGTACAGGTTGGTGTGACTGAGTGGCAGACTCTAGTACAGGTTGGTGTGAGTGACTGAGTGACAGACTCTAGTACAGGTTGGTGTGAGTGAGTGAGTGACAGACTCTAGTACAGGTTGGTGTGAGTGACTGAGTGACAGACTCTAGTACAGGTTGGTGTGACTGAGTGGCAGACTCTAGTACAGGTTGGTGTGAGTGACAGACTCTAGTACAGGTTGGTGTGAGTGACTGAGTGACAGACTCTAGTACAGGTTGGTGTGAGTGACTGAGTTACAGACTCTAGTACAGGTTGGTGTGAGTGACTGAGTGACAGACTCTAGTACAGGTTGGTGTGAGTGACAGACTCTAGTACAGGTTGTGTGAGTGAGTGAGTGACAGACTCTAGTACAGGTTGGTGTGAGTGAGTGAGTGACAGACTCTAGTACAGGTTGGTGTGAGTGAGTGAGTGACAGACTCTAGTACAGGTTGTGTGAGTGAGTGAGTGACAGACTCTAGTACAGGTTGGTGTGAGTGAGTGAGTGACAGACTCTAGTACAGGTTGGTGTGAGTGACTGAGTGACAGACTCTAGTACAGGTTGGTGTGAGTGAGTGAGTGACAGACTCTAGTACAGGTTGGTGTGAGTGACTGAGTGACAGACTCTAGTACAGGTTGGTGTGAGTGAGTGAGTGACTGACTCTAGTACAGGTTGGTGTGAGTGACAGACTCTAGTACAGGTTGGTGTGAGTGACTGAGTGACAAACTCTAGTACAGGTTGGTGTGAGTGACAGACTCTAGTACAGGTTGGTGTGAGTGACAGACTCTAGTACAGGTTGGTGTGAGTGACTGAGTGACAAACTCTAGTACAGGTTGGTGTGAGTGACAGACTCTAGTACAGGTTGGTGTGAGTGAGTGAGTGACTGACTCTAGTACAGGTTGGTGTGAGTGAGTGAGTGACAGACTCTAGTACAGGTTGGTGTGACTGAGTGAGTGACAGACTCTAGTACAGGTTGGTGTGAGTGAGTGAGTGACAGACTCTAGTACAGGTTGGTGTGAGTGACTGAGTGACAGAATCTAGTACAGGTTGGTGTGAGTGAGTGAGTGACAGACTCTAGTACAGGTTGGTGTGAGTGACTGAGTGACAGACTCTAGTACAGGTTGGTGTGAGTGAGTGAGTGACTGACTCTAGTACAGGTTGGTGTGAGTGAGTGAGTGACAGACTCTAGTACAGGTTGGTGTGACTGAGTGAGTGACAGACTCTAGTACAGGTTGGTGTGACTGAGTGAGTGACAGACTCTAGTACAGGTTGGTGTGAGTGAGTGAGTGACAGACTCTAGTACAGGTTGGTGTGAGTGAGTGAGTGACTGACTCTAGTACAGGTTGGTGTGAGTGACAGACTCTAGTACAGGTTGGTGTGAGTGAGTGAGTGACAGACTCTAGTACAGGTTGGTGTGAGTGAGTGAGTGACAGACTCTAGTACAGGTTGGTGTGAGTGACTGAGTGACAGACTCTAGTACAGGTTGGTGTGAGTTACAGACTCTAGTACAGGTTGGTGTGAGTGAGTGAGTGACAGACTCTAGTACAGGTTGGTGTGAGTGACAGACTCTAGTACAGGTTGGTGTGAGTGACAGACTCTAGTACAGGTTGGTGTGAGTGACAGACTCTAGTACAGGTTGGTGTGAGTGAGTGAGTGACAGACTCTAGTACAGGTTGGTGTGAGTGACTGAGTGACAGACTCTAGTACAGGTTGGTGTGAGTGACAGACTCTAGTACAGGTTGGTGTGAGTGAGTGAGTGACAGACTCTAGTACAGGTTGGTGTGAGTGACTGAGTTACAGACTCTAGTACAGGTTGGTGTGAGTGAGTGAGTGACAGACTCTTGTACAGGTTGGTGTGAGTGAGTGAGTGACAGACTCTAGTACAGGTTGGCGTGAGTGACGGACTCTAGTACAGGTTGGTGTGAGTGACAGACTCTAGTACAGGTTGGTGTGAGTGACAGACTCTAGTACAGGTTGGTGTGAGTGACTGAGTGACAGACTCTAGTACAGGTTGGTGTGAGTGACTGAGTGACAGACTCTAGTACAGGTTGGTGTGACTGAGTGAGTGACTGACTCTAGTACAGGTTGGTGTGAGTGACTGAGTGACGGACTCTAGTACAGGTTGGTGTGAGTGAGTGAGTTACAGACTCTAGTACAGGTTGGTGTGAGTGAGTGAGTGACTGACTCTAGTACAGGTTGGTGTGAGTGAGTGAGTGACAGACTCTAGTACAGGTTGGTGTGAGTGAGTGAGTGACAGACTCTAGTACAGGTTGGTGTGAGTGAGTGAGTGACTGAGTTACAGACTCTAGTACAGGTTGGTGTGAGTGACAGACTCTAGTACAGGTTGGTGTGAGTGACTGAGTGACAGACTCTAGTACAGGTTGGTGTGAGTGACTGAGTGACAGACTCTAGTACAGGTTGGTGTGAGTGAGTGAGTGACTGACTCTAGTACAGGTTGGTGTGAGTGAGTGAGTGACAGACTCTAGTACAGGTTGGTGTGAGTGAGTGAGTGACAGACTCTAGTACAGGTTGGTGTGAGTGAGTGAGTGACAGACTCTAGTACAGGTTGGTGTGAGTGACTGAGTGACAGACTCTAGTACAGGTTGGTGTGAGTTACAGACTCTAGTACAGGTTGGTGTGAGTGAGTGAGTGACAGACTCTAGTACAGGTTGGTGTGAGTGACAGACTCTAGTACAGGTTGGTGTGAGTGACAGACTCTAGTACAGGTTGGTGTGAGTGACAGACTCTAGTACAGGTTGGTGTGAGTGACAGACTCTAGTACAGGTTGGTGTGAGTGAGTGAGTGACAGACTCTAGTACAGGTTGGTGTGAGTGACTGAGTGACAGACTCTAGTACAGGTTGGTGTGAGTGACAGACTCTAGTACAGGTTGGTGTGAGTGACAGACTCTAGTACAGGTTGGTGTGAGTGAGTGAGTGACAGACTCTAGTACAGGTTGGTGTGAGTGACTGAGTTACAGACTCTAGTACAGGTTGGTGTGAGTGAGTGAGTGACAGACTCTTGTACAGGTTGGTGTGAGTGAGTGAGTGACAGACTCTAGTACAGGTTGGCGTGAGTGACGGACTCTAGTACAGGTTGGTGTGAGTGACAGACTCTAGTACAGGTTGGTGTGAGTGACAGACTCTAGTACAGGTTGGTGTGAGTGACAGACTCTAGTACAGGTTGGTGTGAGTGACTGAGTGACGGACTCTAGTACAGGTTGGTGTGAGTGAGTGAGTTACAGACTCTAGTACAGGTTGGTGTGAGTGAGTGAGTGACTGAGTTACAGACTCTAGTACAGGTTGGTGTGAGTGACAGACTCTAGTACAGGTTGGTGTGAGTGACTGAGTGACAGACTCTAGTACAGGTTGGTGTGAGTGACTGAGTGACAGACTCTAGTACAGGTTGGTGTGAGTGAGTGAGTGACTGACTCTAGTACAGGTTGGTGTGAGTGAGTGAGTGACAGACTCTAGTACAGGTTGGTGTGAGTGACTGAGTGACAGACTCTAGTACAGGTTGGTGTGAGTGACTGAGTGACAGACTCTAGTACAGGTTGGTGTGAGTGAGTGAGTGACTGACTCTAGTACAGGTTGGTGTGAGTGAGTGAGTGACAGACTCTAGTACAGGTTGGTGTGAGTGACTGAGTGACAGACTCTAGTACAGGTTGTGTGAGTGACAGACTCTAGTACAGGTTGGTGTGAGTGACAGACTCTAGTACAGGTTGGTGTGAGTGACTGAGTGACAGACTCTAGTACAGGTTGGTGTGAGTGACTGAGTGACAGACTCTAGTACAGGTTGGTGTGAGTGACAGACTCTAGTACAGGTTGGTGTGAGTGAGTGAGTGACAGACTCTAGTACAGGTTGTGTGAGTGACAGACTCTAGTACAGGTTGGTGTGAGTGACTGAGTGACAGACTCTAGTACAGGTTGTGTGAGTGACAGACTCTAGTACAGGTTGTGTGAGTGACAGACTCTAGTACAGGTTGTGTGAGTGACAGACTCTAGTACAGGTTGGTGTGAGTGAGTGAGTGACAGACTCTAGTACAGGTTGGTGTGAGTGAGTGAGTGACAGACTCTAGTACAGGTTGTGTGAGTGACAGACTCTAGTACAGGTTGGTGTGAGTGAGTGAGTGACAGACTCTAGTACAGGTTGTGTGAGTGACAGACTCTAGTACAGGTTAGTGTGAGTGAGTGAGTGACAGACTCTAGTACAGGTTGGTGTGAGTGAGTGAGTGACAGACTCTAGTACAGGTTGGTGTGAGTGAGTGAGTGACAGACTCTAGTACAGGTTGTGTGAGTGACAGACTCTAGTACAGGATGGTGTGAGTGGGTGAGTGACAGACTCTAGTACAGGTTGTGTGAGTGACAGACTCTAGTACAGGTTGGTGTGAGTGAGGGAGTGACAGACTCTAGTACAGGTTGGTGTGAGTGAGTGAGTGACAGACTCTAGTACAGGTTGGTGTGAGTGAGTGAGTGACAGACTCTAGTACAGGTTGTGTGAGTGACAGACTCTAGTAGAGGTTGGTGTGAGTGAGTGAGTGACAGACTCTAGTACAGGTTGGTGTGAGTGAGTGAGTGACAGACTCTAGTACAGGTTGTGTGAGTGACAGACTCTAGTACAGGTTGGTGTGAGTGACAGACTCTAGTACAGGTTGGTGTGAGTGAGTGAGTGACAGACTCTAGTACAGGTTGTGTGAGTGACAGACTCTAGTACAGGTTGGTGTGAGTGACAGACTCTAGTACAGGTTGGTGTGAGTGACAGACTCTAGTACAGGTTGGTGTGAGTGAGTGAGTGACAGACTCTAAATCTTAATAAGATTACATGAAATTTGAAATAAAAAAGGTACGAAAAAATGTTTTTTCTTAATAAATCGCTACTCCCTTATAATTTCGCTTTTTGCGCCAAAACTACCTGTAAAATGTAGCAAATTTATTCCGCTATATTTTTTCTTAACATTTATAATTAAAATTACGAATTTTAAGGGTCGAAAAATATCGCGTAATTTTGGCCCTTTTATTTCATTTTTTTGGGGCCAAAAATGACCCCCTCTCAAAAGATAGAAAAAAAAATTACGGCAAAGAATATACCAATTTTATTGAATTTGGACCACCAGAACCGAAGTTAGAGCGATTTTAGTGAAAAAATAAAAATACTTTTTTCCGAATGGCCAATATTGGATTTCGAACCCGCGAACTTAGGTTTCATTAACGTGATTGATAACCACTAGACTATGTGACCAAGAGAATTTGAAATTTTCGAGTGACAATTTTTAAACATAAATAACTTCGGTTCTACAGGGCCGTTTAATCTGATACTTTTTTCATTGGATAGAGAATAGATTTTTGTGTGTGAAATAGGATACAACTTGGGAAAAGACGCATGTGCACTTAGTGCAAAATGCACTTAAGTAGTGAAATTTTTTTCGATATTTCAAACACTATTATTATTTTTTGGATTAAAATGTAGTTTGGAATGATTTCTAACTATAATCGTAACATTTGTTTAACTTTTTATGTCTATAAAGTGACTTAAAATGTCCATGAATATGGTCCAAAATCGCAAATGTCGAGATTTATTAAATTGGATTTTTGACACTTTTAGCGAATGACACTTGATCATACACCATCGTACATCGGTAGAGGATAAACATAAGTTTGTTAAATAAGAGCCACCATTACGATCTGCTAAAGTGCACTTGTACAAATAAGTGTGCAAAAGTGCAAATTTTTTAATAAGGTCAAATTATATAGTATTGGGTTATTTTCTTTGCAGATACTTTATTTTCATATTAATATGTTGTTTGAACCTTACTGAGCGCAATTGGGGATATGGGTACAAATAACCGGCCCTTATGAGGCTTCGATTGGGTAAATTAATAAAACATAAGGTTGTATAGTATAATATTATAAAAACCAGTGTGATATTAAATGCACTTAAAACAATAAATAGAGATCAAACAACAAATGGACCGGACCACACAACAAGTTTGTACTTACTATATCGCTTTAAATTAATTAAAAAGTGGATATTTGGGGGAAGGGGGAAGTTACAGTGTGCATTCGGGGGAAGTTTGGTGAACTGCATTTATGCAGTGAATCCAAACTTCCCCCTTTGATATATCATATACCTAAGACATGCTAGGGTGACGGGGAAATATTTGTTACTGTCACACTTTGCTTCCATTTATCCTATCCTTTATTATTACTCCAGTCATAAAAGAGATACTAATCAGTAATTTAGAACTCTAAACTGTCTTTCATTTCTAAAGACGGGTGAATGACCATGACCATGGAAATAATTTTAAATATAATTGTATATCAACTATTTATAGGGTTTAAAATTAACCCCTAAATATTTATAAATATTTAGGGGTCACCTTCCAGACAACCCTATCGTTTACAAAGCATATCACCAAAGTAACATGTAAGGCACTAAAGGCGGCTCACTCCATCAAGAACTCTCAACTACTCTCACTGGAAACTTCATTAGCATTATTTCGACTTAAAGTTCACCCGGTTGTTACATATGGACTGCGCGAAATCTGGCCCTTTCTCTCGGCAACTAACCTCCACTCACTGGACAAAATCAAATCCACATATCTAAAGAAAACTATCGGGGTGCACAAAAATTCACAAAACAGACTGGTATTAGCATTATGCGTGGAAGACCACTTCGTAGTCGAAATCGCCAAAAGGTTGAATCTTACGCATACGACGGAATATCAAAAGTACATGTTATGTATCCATAATAAACAGCAAGAAATTAACTCGGATTTCTGGACGGCATTGGCTTTCTCGGATAGGAGGTGGACAAGATCAAACCAACGGAACCGCCATGTCATCACTAGACTCTCAATCCACGGGTATCACCACCTAGTTTGTAGTTCTAGAACATTCCACTACCCGAGTAGCGAATGCGTTTGTGAGCTGTGCGGACAGCCGGCACCATTATATCATATACTTATGTGCCACCGCAACTCGAAATCCCTCAACCAGCTGGCGAACCACCACCTTCACACTTGCACATGAGGCATCGCACATAACTTTTAATTTATATTTATTGGTATATTTTTATTATTAAATATGATCTCAATAATTTTAACACTTGTGGCTTATAACAAACAGCAATTACCATATTTTGGTGTAATAAATAAATAATATTATATCAACTATTTGGGGAGGCTTCCAAGTTAAACCCGAAAACAATTATTTCGTTACATAGTAAATAACGTTGTATGTTCTTCTTCCTCTCATGATAAATTATATATGAAATATCTCTGATCGCTATGCCCTGTAACATTTCACAACCAAAATATTTAAGTGTGAAAAGTGTAGGCCTACCACACTCCGCCCAAACAACCGCAAACGCATAGCCAACAAATTTAACAAAATATTACATACATGTTGGTTAATGACGAGTGAAAATTGATCGCGTGAAATAAAGTAAATGGTAATTCCGGCTATCCTTCTCTTCTTTACCCAATGGAAATGTTGTTGTTATAATCTAATATTGGGGCGGCTTTCTCTCGGTCTATCAGTGAACGATATTTACGTAATGTTATATCCGTAGCTACGGAGTGCGGAATATTGGATGTATCTAATATAAAGCCAGATGTAATATGTTACAAATTACAATATCTGCGCATTCCGTCGAATAGTGAATGAAAGGTTGATTGTTGTAGAGAGTTAATATCATAATAACAGGTTAATAGTAATGATGAGTAAATTAATCAAAACTCATTATTTTCATACCGTGATCGTGATGTATGCCACGATAAAAGATTTGGCAGTGATAAGTTAATAGTATTTATAGTATTTATATTTATGTATATTTATTTATACATTACCGGTATGTAAATGGGTTCATAAATACAACATGTATTCGACCATATCCATCAATATACATACATACAGATCAATATACAGTACAATGTTATCAATAGGACGTCTTCGTGACTGATTGCGTCTATCCAAACATTATGCTCTTTATTCTTTGTATACCGGCACACATCACACTCATGATTAATTAATTACTCAACTCTCATCACACTATATTGCTCCCGCTAATAACGTGGTTGATATATATTGGTCACAAACTATTTCCTGTGTCCCGTGAGACCAAGGCGTTATTTTATGAAAATTCAGGTTCCGGCCGGAACTGAAATCCCGATTCGGATACATCCCTAGTGAACACTAATGCAGGTTGGTGGGAGTAATTCGATGGGAAGAAATCTTTTCTCAGTATAAACTCGCTCGGACCACTATCGACCTCGCTTCGATCGTTAAAGAAAATATATCTTGCAAACTGAGAGTTACATAAATTGATTATTTATTAAATTATCTATTCGTATTTCACTTTGCACTTCGCTTTATTATTATCTAGGTTGGAGTTGCCCAGCAACGTTTGGGATTTAGCGAGAAAGATTTTGCCGTTTCGGCATCTAAAAGATTTATCGGCCCGTTGCGAAACTTTCTGGACGGCGACATGAAAACAATTCAGAAGGAGAAACGAACGCTGGACAACCGCAGACTGGACCTGGATGTTATAAAGAATAAAGTTAGTGGACCCGGAGGGGTTGACCCCCCCCCCCCCCCCCCCCCCCCCCACGGTTCACACCATCGGAAAGATAATAAACTAAAAAAACGTTGCAACCCTCCCTCTATCTAAATCTCGATATTAGATTTAAATAGGAATAGAGTTGGCGGATTATTTGCTAACTAGTTTGGTATATTTATGCCCTGGTTCCGGTGGTAAGTAATATAAGTGACGGATTCTAGAATAAATAATATTTCAGATTCGGAAAGCACCAGCTGCTCAATTGGAAGTGGATTTATCGGTGGCCCAATCAGAGTTCGACAAACAGTCTCAGATAGTGCAGTTGCTATGCGACAGTATAGATCAGCACCACGCAAACCAGTTGCGGTGAGTTTCTTCCTAAACCAATCAAATTCGCTTTATAATTAAACATAAATTGAGGCGAGCTGATTGGCTCTCCTTGTTTAATCAATTATATAATTGTCGCAAAAAATATGTATTAAAGAAATATTTTAATGTGTTTTTCTAATTTTTTCTCATTAAGTTTATGAGAAGTGTGACCGTTTCTAACCATAGTAATAACTTATTTTTACTTTTTATACCTGGGCTACTCCGACACAAGATTTAAAAACCATTCCACCAGCTATCCTGGAGAATGGTTAACCAAAGTATTCCACAAGCTAGATGAAAAAATCGTTGAACGAACCATACCACCAGCATGTTGTGAAAATGGTTCACTAAAGTATTCCACCAGCTAGCTCGGAGAATGGTTAACCAAACTATTCCACCAGCTAGCGGAGAAAATGGTTAACTAAAGTATTCCACAAGCTAGCGGGGAGTATGGTTAACCAAAGTATTCCACACAATCTAGATGGAATAATGGTTAATCGAACTATTCCACCAGCTTGCTGTGATACTGGTTAACCAAACTATTCCCACCAACTAGGTGGGTGAATGGTTAACCGAACTATTCCACCAACTAGAATTGTTTACCAAACTATTTCACCAACTAGAATGGTTAACCAAACTATTCCGCTATCTAGAATTGTTAACCAAACTCTTCCACCATCTAGAATGGTTAAACGAACTATTCCACCAACTAGAATGGTTCACCAAACTATTTCACCAACTAGAATGGTTAACCAAACTATTCTACCAACCCAACTAGAATGGTCAACCAGACTATTCCTCCAACTATAATGGTTAACCAAACTGTTCTACCAACTAGAATGGTTAACCAAACTATACCACCATCTAAAATGGTTTACCGAACTATTCCACCAACTAGAATGGTTAACCAAACTATTCCACCATCGATGATGGTTAACCGAACTATTCTACCAACTGTAATGGTTAACCAACCTATTCCACCAAATATAATGGTTAACCAAACTATTCCACCAGCTAACTGGGAGAATGGTAAACCAAACTATTCCACCAACTAGAACGGTTATCCAAACTATACCACCATCTAAAATGGTTTACGAAATATTCCACCAACTAGAATGGTTAACCAAAGTATTCTACCAACTAGAATGGTTAACCAAACTATTCCACCAACTAGAACGGTTATCCAAACTATACCACCATCTAAAATGGTTTACCGAACTATTCCACCAACTAGAATGGTTAACCAAACTATTCCACCATCGATGATGGTTAACCGAACTATTCTACCAACTGTAATGGTTAACCAACCTATTCCACCAAATATAATGGTTAACCAAACTATTCCACCAGCTAACTGGGAGAATGGTAAACCAAACTATTCCACCAACTAGAACGGTTATCCAAACTATACCACCATCTAAAATGGTTTACGAACTATTCAACCAACTAGAATGTTTAACCAAAGTATTCCACCAACTAGAATGGTTAACCAATCTATTCCACCAACTATAATGGTCAACCAAACTATTCCACCAACTAGAATGGTTAACAAGCTGTTCCACCAACTAGAGAATGGTTAACCAAACTATTCCACCAACTAGAACGGTTATCCAAACTATACCACCATCTAAAATGGTTTACCGAACTATTCCACCAACTAGAATGGTTAACCAAACTATTCCACCATCGATGATGGTTAACCGAACTATTCTACCAACTGTAATGGTTAACCAACCTATTCCACCAAATATAATGGTTAACCAAACTATTCCACCAGCTAACTGGGAGAATGGTAAACCAAACTATTCCACCAACTAGAATGGTCAGCCAAACTATTCCACCAACTAGAATGGTTAACAAAACTGTCCCAACAAGTAGAATGGCTAAACAAACTATTCCACTTAATGGAATGATTAACCAAACTATTCAACCAGCTTGCTAGGAATGTTTCATTATTTATTTCAGCTGCCTTCGGGATTTTGTTGAGGCACAAGATAAACACTTCCAGCGCTGTGCCAGTATAACTAGCGAACTCAGACTCTCATTGGATAGCATTCTCGGCGTCCAATCACAACATTCCTCACCGCCGCCTTACACTCAGGTAATAATAATTTATAATAAGTGAGTTAAACCGTTACACAAGTTACACCAAACGAGTTAATGTAATGGAACGATGCCTTTCGTGGCGTAAGCATACTCAAATGATAAATATTTTATGTCGAGAGTAGTAGAGTCTTGGGCGGCTCGGTGACAGTTAGACCACACTGACACCCATTGGGTGTCATATGACACCCAATTGTCACCCAATGGGTTTCATTGGCGCCAGGCGGTCTGGGTGACACCTCCTAATTAGGCTAATTAGACCCTAATTAGGAGGTGTCATCAATTAATTAGTACAATTAAACCCTAACAGGTGTCTTATAACTCCTAAATAGGGTTTAATTGATTATCCTAATTAATGAGACTGATTCACTGTCCAACAAATTTTTGGTCATCTTCTGTAACGTAATAAATTTTAGGTGTTTCTGATGCAGTTTTTCGAGATGATTCCAAATCTGCATTCAGAATTTCACCAGCACGTATCAAAAAAAAGTTACAGCTGATTTCATATATTTTATAGTTAAGAGTAAAAATCAAGTGTTGGTCATATATTTTATAATACAGTACACTATAAACACCTTGTAATGACCACTTTTCGGTTTTATGCAATACTCTCCATTGCTTGCCAGTGACTTGTTACTTACCACCAAAACAAGCCCTGTTTCCCCTCCGTGGCACGTGGAGCCCATGGAGATTCACGGAGGTGTTGGCCCTTAAAAGGGCCGTTTTGGCTGAAGTATTTGAGATGTTATTTACAGATGTATTATATATATCGTGTTAGAATGAGTCTAAAAGTGCTTCACATAGTTCATCCTCTTAAACCGCTTTGATGGCTCATCCCTATGTAGCATCCAACAAAAATCGGCAAGCATTGCAGACGTCCACTTCCCTTGGTATCGCTTTTCCATTGTGAAAATATCCTGATGGAAGCGTTCCCCATGTTCATCACTAACATCTGAACAACTTGGTGGAAATAAATCTATATGTGAGTTAAGGAAATGAAGCTTTAGTGACATATTACAGCCCATATCTCTGTAACTGTTTACAAGCTCACTGACAAGTTCTTTATAGTTGTCACTTCGATGTCTACCAAGGAAGTCTTTACAGACAGCAGTGAATGCACGCCAGGCTCTGACTTCAACTTGGTTCAGGGTTGCTTCAAATGCCATAGAGTCTTGAAGGAGTTCACGTATCTGAGGGCCTACAAATATTCCCTCTTTTATCTTTGCATCACTCAATTTCGGGAATTTCGATGAAAGATAGCTGTATCCATCACCATCTCTATCAAGGGCCTTTACAAACTGCTTTATCAGGCCAAGTTTAATATGTAGCCGTGGGAAAACGATTTTGCTTTTATCTATAAGTGGTTGATTGGAGATGTTGGCTTCACCGACAGTTGCTATAGTTCGTTGCGGCCACACCTTTCTAATGTAATGTTGAGTCCGGGCTCTACTATCCCATAAACAAAAGAAGCAGTTGTACTTTGTGAAGCCAGCTTGTAGTCCAGTTAAAATAGCAACCACTTTCAAGTCTACGCAAACAATCCATTCATGTAACTCATAATTAATATGTTCTAGAATGAATCTGATATTGCTATATGACTCTCTTAGCTCAACTGAGTGAGCAATGGGAACAGATGGAAATTTGTTGCCATTATGAAGCAGGACAGCTTTAATAGAGTACTTGGAAGCATCAATAAATAGTCGCCACTCACTTGGAATGTACTCAACTTCAAAGTATAGAAACAGGGCACTTATGTCGTTACAATGACAGAGTTTTCCAACCTTGTGTGAAGAGTTCGGATAGACCACGTGTACGTTTTCGATAAACTGATGTTTTTGTCGTTTTTGAAACCAGATTCCATTCCTTTAGTCGAGATCCAAGTAGTTCGCTTTGTGCTTTGGTTAATTGCAAATCGCGACACAGATCATTCAACTCACCCTGGTTAATCAAGTGGGGCTCAGATGAAACAGCCGCAGTAGAAGAACACTGTTCAACCTCACTGGCTAAACTATTTGTGTCTGTTGCAGATTCCTCTGCAGAGCTAAGCTCTGAGTCTGACAGTAGGATATCGCCTTTTGGTGGTTCTGGTACCAGAAGAACAGATGAATGAGGTACAGGTCTTATAGCAGACGGAATATTAGGGTATTGGATGGATTCCTTGTTCTTTAGGTTAAATCCTGCAACTTGCGTCATACAAAAGTAACAATCATTTAAATGATTGTGCTGTTCCCTCCAAACCATAGGAACAGCAAAGAGTGACCCCGAACCACTTTGTTTGTTTCCACCTTGTAAGGGTTGTAATACAACGGGAACAACATATATGTGGAGCCTAAGTCTTATTCTGATCTCCAAGTTTAACTCCAAAATATGCCCAATAGAGTTGACATATATTTCGTGTAATGTTTCGTCGATTGCGGATAACTGTATATTCTCCACAAATATAGCAAAAACTATCAGGGTTATTGGTGCAAGCTCTTGACATAATGGTATCAGTGTCATATATTTTTAAATAAATCAATAAAAGGAAATGATGATAATATAAATTGTATAATCCAATATAAGCAAAAATATAGTAAAAGCGTTGTATTTTATTCTGTATTGTGAAGGTACCGGTACTGGGTTGTGAGTAGGCCTACAGTATAGGGCTACAGGAGTGAATCTTGTAAATGTAAATATTAAAGTTGTCAGGATACAGCAAATAGCAACTAGGGCCTACTGTTAGTGTACTCTGTTTTTGGTACAAAAATGTAAGTATTACTGCTTACATTTTTGTGTTAGTGTAATTACTTCGTTAACAAATTTTAATTTTATAGGCCTACTGAACACTAATACATATTACAGGAATACTAGTATGGTAGGCCTACAGTACAGACTAGTATGACACAGCTTGTGTTGTGATAGGACTTGGAAAACGCAATGTCTTTGATGTGTAGTTTCAAATTTCCCACCATGTTTAATATAAATCGTTAATACAATTCACAAGATTTGGGAAAAAAATTCAAAATGATTTATCTTTATATTGGTACGTGCTGTGAAAATGCTGAATGCAGATTTGGAATCAGCGCAAAAAACTGCATCAGTGACACCTAAAATTTATTACGTTACAGAGGATGACCACAATTTGTTGGACAGTGCGCCCTGACACACAAGGGTTATCAGTGAGGTCTAACGGTCGCCTAGAGGCCCAAGAGGGTGTCATAAGTGACACCTCAGCTCTTTTATTTATTGGTACTTATTTATTTCTATTTAATTATTTAATTGTGTTACTTTTACTTTATATATTGATTTCTATTTTTAGAATTACCAATAATTAGTTTTATAAATCACTTTCTAAATGATGTCTTTGTTGACACCGCATTGCTATATTTAGCCATAGGATATACAGCTTCCTTAATGGTAACTAATTACTCTAGCCTATATCCAGCAGTCTGCAGTTCTATAGTCTGCCGCTAGAGGGCGTATTATATGAAAATCAACATCTTCTCTAACTTTGTTATTTTCATTCCGCTTAGGTTTAAACTCGGTAGACATCTACTATATCATAGGCTATATCTTTTACGGAGTCGCAGAGTAGTCTGTGCCTCAGTGCCTCAGTGGGGCATAGTCTGTGCCACAGTGCCTCAGTGAGGCATAGTCTGTGCCTTAGTGCCTCAGTGGGGCATAGTCTGTGCCACAGTGCCTCAGTGAGGCATAGTCTGTGTCTTAGTGCCTAGGTGGGGCATAGTCTGTGCCACAGTGCCTCAGTGAGACATAGTCTGTGCCTCAGTGGGGCATAGTCTGTGCCACAGTGCCTCAGTGAGGCATAGTCTGTGTCTCAGTGCCTCAGTGAGGCATAGTCTGTGCCACAGTGCCTCAGTGAGGTATAGTCTGTGTCTCAGTGCCTCAGTGGGGCATAGTCTGTGCCACAGTGCCTCAGTGAGGCATAGTCTGTGTCTCAGTGCCTCAGTGAGGCATAGTCTGTGCCACAGTGCCTCAGTGAGGCATAGTCTGTGTCTCAGTGCCTCAGTGAGGCATAGTCTGTGCCACAGTGCCTCAGTGAGGCATAGTCTGTGTCTCAGTGCCTCAGTGGGGCATAGTCTGTGCCACAGTGCCTCAGTGAGGCATAGTCTGTGCCTCAGTGCCTCAGTGAGACATAGTCTGTGCCTCAGTGCCTCAGTGAGACATAGTCTGTGTCTCAGTGAGGCATAGTCTGTGGCTCAAACCTAAAACTCGAGGCTTTAGGAGTGCCTCGGGTCTTAAATCCGAGTCTTTAGCGGCAGACTGGAGAACTGCGGGTCGATCAACCTCCTCGGTAAAGTATAGCCTATGTCATAGTAGACCAAGTTTTAGCCTAAATGGTTTAAAAACAATCAAATGAGATCAGGTTTTCACTTTGAGACATTTCACCCTCTAGCGGCAGACTGTGGAACTTCAGAATACTCTGTGACTCCGTAATAGATATAGCCTATGATATAGTAGATGCCTACCGAGTTTAAACCTTTTCGGAATGAAAATAACAAAGTTAGAGAAGATGTTGATTTTCATATAATACGCCCTCTAGCGGCAGACTATAGAACTGCAGACTGCTGGATATAGGCTAGAGTAATTAGTTGCCATTAAGGAAGCTGTATACCCTATGGCTAAATATAGCAATGCGGTGTCAACAAAGACATCATTTAGAAAGTGATTTATAAAACTAATTATTGGTAATTCTAAAAATAGAAATCAATATTAAATAATTTAAAATTAAATAGAAATAAATAAGTACCAATAAATAAAAGAGCTGAGGTGTCACTTATGACACCCTCTTGGGCCTCTAGGCGACCGTTAGACCTCACTGATAACCCTTGTGTGTCGGGGCGCTAATCAGTCTCATTAATTAGGATAATCAATTAAACCCTATTTAGGAGTCATAAGACACCTATTGGGGTTTAATTGTACTAATTAATTGATGACACCTCCTAATTAGGGTCTAATTAGGAGGTTTCTCCCAGACAGTTTGGCGCCAATGACACCCATTGGGTGACAATTGGGTGTCATATGACACCCAATGGGTGTCAGTGTGGTCTAACTGTCACCGAGCCGCCCAAGACTCTACTACTGTCGTGTTAGGTTAGTTTTATTTCATTAATTTTAAATTAAATTTATTAATATTGTTTTTAATAATATACCACTGAAGACGCGCGGGAAGCGTGAAATAGCTATATGGTAAACTAACATTATTTTATATTAGCCGTGGCTCAAGACGCTTACACCGTTACACAAGTTACAGCGTTACACAAGTTACACCCTTACACCATTACACTAGTTACACCGTTACACAAATTACACCATTACACAAGTTGCACCGTTACACAAGTTACACCATTACACAAGTTACACCGTTACACAAGTTACACCGTTACACAAGTTACACCGTTACACAAGTTACACCGTTACACAAGTTACACCCTTACACCATTACACAAATTACACCGTTCCACAATTACACCGTTACACAAGTTACACCGTTACACAACTTACACCATTACACAAGTTACACCGTTACACAAGTTACGCCATTAAACAAGTTACAACTTTACACCGTTACACAAGTTACACCGTTACACAAGTTACACAAGTTACAACGTTACACAAGTTACACCGTTACACAAGTTACACCGTTACACAAGTTACACCGTTACACCGTTCCACAAGTTACATCGTCACACAAGTTACGCCGTTACACAAGTTACGCCGTTACACAAGTTACACCATTACACAAGTTACACCATTTCACAAGTTACACCGTTACACAAGTTACATCGTCACACAAGTTACGCCGTTACACAAGTTACGCCGTTACACAAGTTACACCATTACACAAGTTACAACGTTACACAAGTTACAACGTTACACCGTTACACAAGTTACACCATTTCACAAGTTACATCGTCACACAAGTTACGCCGTTACACAAGTTACGCCGTTACACAAGTTACACCATTACACAAGTTACACCATTTCACAAGTTACACCGTTACACAAGTCCGTTACACAAGTTACACCATTACACAAGTTACACCATTTCACAAGTTACACCGTTACACAAGTTATGCCATTAAACAAGTTACAACTTAACACCGTTACACAAGTTACACCGTTACACAAGTTACAACGTTACACAAGTTACAACGTTACACAAGTTACACCGTTACACAAGTTGCACCATTACACAAGTTACAACGTCACACAAGTTACACCGTTACACAAGTTACACCGTTACACAAGTTACACCATTAACAAGTTACAACATTACACAAGTTACAACGTAACACCGTTACACAAGTTACACCGTTACACAAGTTACAACATTACACAAGTTACAACGTTACACCGTTACACAAGTTACACCATTAAACAAGTTATAACACCGTTACACAAGTTACACCGTTACACAAGTTACAACCTTACACCATTACACTAGTTACACCGTTACACAAATTACACCATTACACAAGTTACACCGTTACACAAGTTACACCATTACACAAGTTACACCGTTACACAAGTTACACCGTTACACAAGTTACACCGTTACACAAGTTACACCGTTACACAAGTTACACCGTTACACAAGTTACACCATTACACAAATTTCACCGTTCCACAAGTTACACCGTTACACAAGTTACACCGTTACACAACTTACACCATTACACAAGTTACACCGTTACACAAGTTACGCCATTAAACAAGTTACAACTTTACACCGTTACACAAGTTACACCATTACACAAGTTACACCGTTACACAAGTTAAAACGTTACACAAGTTACACCGTTACACAAGTTACACCGTTACACAAGTTACACCGTTACACCGTTCCACAAGTTACATCGTTACACAAGTTACGCCGTTACACAAGTTACGCCGTTACACAAGTTACACCATTACACAAGTTACACCATTTCACAAGTTACACCGTTACACAAGTTATGCCATTAAACAAGTTACAACTTAACACCGTTACACAAGTTACACCGTTACACAAGTTACAACGTTACACAAGTTACAACGTTACACCGTTACAACGTTACACCGTTACACAAGTTGCACCGTTACACAAGTTACGCCGTTACACAAGTTACACCATTACACAAGTTACACCGTTACACAAGTTACAACGTTACACCGTTACACAAGTTACACCGTTACACAAGTTACGCCGTTACACAAGTTACACCATTACACAAGTTACAACGTTACACAAGTTACAACGTTACACCGTTACACAAGTTACACCGTTACACAAGTTACAACGTTACACAAGTTACACCGTTACACAAGTTACACCGTTACACAAGTTACAACGTTACACCGTTACACAAGTTACACCGTTACACAAGTTACAACGTTACACAAGTTACACCGTTACACAAGTTACAACGTTACACCGTTACACAAGTTACACCGTTACACAAGTTACAACGTTACACAAGTTACACCGTTACACAAGTTACACCGTTACACAAGTTACAACGTTACACCGTTACACAAGTTACACCGTTACACAAGTTACACCGTTACACAAGTTACAACGTTACACCGTTACAACGTTACACCGTTTCACAAGTTACACCGTTACACAAGTTACGCCGTTACACAACTTACACCATTACACAAGTTACACCGTTACACAAGTTACGCCGTTACACACGTTACACACGTTACACCGTTACACAAGTTACGCCGTTACACAAGTTACACCGTTACACAAGTTACAACGTTACACCGTTACACAAGTTACACCGTTACACAAGTTACACCGTTACACAAGTTACACCGTTACACCGTTCCACAAGTTACATCGTCACACAAGTTACGCCGTTACACAAGTTACGCCGTTACACAAGTTACACCATT
The DNA here is from genome assembly GCA_032718475.1 of Nemertoderma westbladi. Classification (NCBI taxonomy): domain Eukaryota; kingdom Metazoa; phylum Xenacoelomorpha; order Nemertodermatida; family Nemertodermatidae; genus Nemertoderma; species Nemertoderma westbladi. Next base: position 63,025 of record JAUCBJ010005264.1, read on the forward strand.
ACACAAGTTACACCATTTCACAAGTTACACCGTTACACAAGTTACGCCGTTACACAAGTTACACCATTACACAAGTTACAACGTTACACAAGTTACAACGTTACACCGTTACACAAGTTACACCGTTACACAAGTTACACCGTTACACAAGTTACACCGTTACACCGTTACAACGTTGCACCGTTACACAAGTTACAACGTTACACAAGTTACACCGTTACACAAGTTACACCGTTACACAAGTTGCACCGTTACACAAGTTACAACGTTACACAAGTTACACCGTTACACAAGTTGCACCGTTACACAAGTTACAACGTTACACAAGTTACACCGTTACACAAGTTACACCGTTACACAAGTTACACCGTTACACAAGTTACACCGTTACACAAGTTGCACCGTTACACAAGTTACAACGTTACACAAGTTACACCGTTACACAAGTTACACCGTTACACAAGTTACAACGTTACACCGTTACAACGTTACACCGTTACACAAGTTACAACGTTACACAAGTTACACCGTTACACAAGTTGCACCGTTACACAAGTTATAACGTTACACAAGTTACAACGTTACACAAGTTACACCGTTACACAAGTTACACCGTTACACAAGTTACAACGTTACACAAGTTACAACGTTACACCGTTACAACGTTACACCGTTACACAAGTTACACCGTTACACAAGTTATAACGTTACACAAGTTACACTGTTTCACAAGTTACACCGTTACACGAGTTAGACCGTTACACAAGTTACACCGTTACACAAGTTACAACGTTACACAAGTTACAACGTTACACAAGTTACAACGTTACACCGTTACAACGTTACACCGTTATACAAGTTACACCGTTACACAAGTTATAACGTTACACAAGTTACACCGTTACACAAGTTACAACGTTACACAAGTTACAACGTTACACCGTTACACAAGTTACACCGTTACACAAGTTATAACGTTACACAAGTTACACTGTTACACCGTTACACGAGTTAGACCGTTATACAAGTTACACCGTTACACAAGTTACACCGTTACACGAGTTAGACCGTTATACAAGTTACACCGTTACACAAGTTACACCGTTACACAAGTTACACCGTTACACAAGTTACAA
>JAUCBJ010005265.1:0-37315 GCA_032718475.1 Nemertoderma westbladi
AGCGACTACACCGGCAGTAGTAACCCGGAGTGTGTAGTGACCCAGAAAGAAATCCGTTATCGTCTAAATCCTCCATTACTGCTAACCTTGAATCTGTAGGTCAGTTGGAGGTTGTCAGAGGTCTGGTTGGGGTTTATCCACCAAATGCAACCGTTATTAATGACACGTGATGGTCGGTGGTACTACATCTACATGTAAAGTTCTTACAATCAATAATAATAATAATAACTCATTCATTGATTTCACCATGGATAAATATGGGCATGGGGGGAGTCTTTCTAATATAATAGCTGTTAAATAGGAAACAAATCCACAAATTTTCTTATTTGGGTTCTCGAGGGACAAGTAGTTCCTCGCTGTGTATTTCGATCCAGAGGTCGAAAGTCGAATACCTCAAGCCGTTCTAAATGCGGTCTCAACTACCGGTGCCGGGTTTAGTCCGGCAGTCTTCCCATCCGATCCCATATGTGAGTGGATCCAATTTGCTGCACTACCTAGCGGAAAATGGTGAAAGTGGCTTTTTACGAATTATAGTTGGCTAGGTGACATTAGCAATATAATGTCACCTAACAACCAACAGAGGCAATAAACATTGCCAGCCACAAGGAGAGATGAGAGGCCACAAGCTATCTCAGGGGGACAAAGGGAGCTAGCACGTGGGTATAAGGGAACAGGGAGTGCCAAAGGAAGGATATGTTAGCCAATGGTGGGGCAGCACACCATCTGATTGGGATGCATCCATTGGCCAGGCCGCGTAGCTCTTCTATATGTGTTAATAATATAACCGTTGCATTTATTACCTGTTGTTCAGTTGGTTTGTGTAGAGCTGTGGAAGCAAGACGGTTTAAACCGTCTTCGTCGTCATTCAGTAAGTGCTATTATTATATTCTGACATTACGAACAACTGCCACTAAAACTCAGTTATTCTATCGGCCTCCGGCCTTTAAGATACCACAAGCCTTTCAGCAGCCAGTGGACGTGGTGACGCGTATTACCCAAAAGTAAACACATCAGTCGGGATTCCCTCGCCAACTCGGGGATCCCGTCACACCATAAGATCCATCAACCACTGCTAAATCCAACCGCGAACAGTGGAAGAACCAATAATCTTCTTGTTGATGAGCGAATAGCTGATTATAATTACTGCCAACATGTATCATACCACTAGGCTACGGTCTCTCAGGAAGGAAATTTTGTTCCTAAGGACAGAAACTGGTAGTTAATTGGTAATTGGTAATAGGCTAATTGGTAGATCGAGGTGTGCGCAAGGGCGCGGCTAATAACTAATTTTATAATTTTATCCGAAAAAACTAATAATCTCTATTGATTGCTCAATATGGAACCAAAATGTTTCCAAGAACAGAACCCTATTTTATCGTGTAGCCTGTCATCAACTGCCAGTATATATCTCCACAAATAGAATTGAGAATCCCTTAGTTGGCGCTTTGTTTAAAGTTCATAGAAAGGCGCGATATAAATATAAATATATTATTATTATTATATTATTATTATTAGTTCAACTCTCAACTCTCCTACCTTCCAGCAATCGCTATTAAAATATATCTGAAGATAAATATCCTAGGTAATATTTTGTCCGCAAAATATAGTAATGATAGATTTATATTCAGTCCCTTAACTTTATAATAATTTAAATAAGATGAACGAAATTAAATCCCAAATAAATCCTAATCCAGCAAAACTAGAAGTGAATCCACTCACTTATTTTGAGTCGGTTTTAGTTGATGCACAATGGGTCTATTAAACCCATCCTTGCTGGGTAGTATGCTAATATATCCGCATGTCCCAGATATTCCAGTCCAAATTTCGGTAAACAAGCGTTTTATGTGTGCCATGCACATATCAGTTTAACTACCGTAGGCTACCAGTATCAGTGCAATCAGACAAGAACATTAACATTAACAGGTCAAACAAATAAACTCTAGTTATTATTCTGGCCCTACAGCCAGAACCAGTCCATAACTATAAGATATCAGCCAGGGCAGCGTGTAATAAAACTGCACTACAAGAGTCGAAAGGTGGGATCTGGCAGGCCAACACCTTTCCCATCACAGTATAAAACGGTGAAGTATAAACAACGATGAGCGCTCTCGGTGAAGATTCAATGCGAGGTTCCGAGAAGGGAAGCAGCCTAACGGGAACTCCCAGCGAGAGGGATATCACCGTCCGGGGAGGCAGTGACGGAGCGGTACCGGCCTTCCACACCAGATCCGGAACGTGGATCTGTACGAGACAAGCTGTATAGCATATATTGCAAAGCTGTGCCCAACAAAAGTTAAAGTAATATGAAACCACTCATTCACCCAAGATAGGTAATTATAAAAATATACTACTAGGATCGGCATGCTACATTGCAGCTGCATTTTTAACAATGCTGCGCCGTTTTGTCGACAAAATTTCGCCGCCACAACTCCTTATCACCTATGACATTTGCTAGATTTCCACATCTTCAAGGACAGTATCCATTAAGATGCGTCTCAAGAAAGTAATGGGCTGTCCACCGCGCTTATTCACTCCATGAGGCCACCAAAGCACTAGATTATTCACTGGCTGGTCCTCATGGCGAAAGCAATGTCCTGCAAAGCGGAGGCAGTCATCTATATAAAAATATAAGAAACAAGATATATATACAAGATATATATCCTATATATATATAAAAATGGTCAGTTTGTCTGTCTGTCTGTTTGTACATCTATAGAAAATTTGTTTTTTGGTGTTTTAGTTTTTTGGTGTTTCGGAACCAGCACTACTCTGAGCGTTGCAACACGATATTTTCCAGAAATTTAACTGAATTTTGTTCTTTTTAACGCCATTTTATCGACAAAATCTACCCATAAATAGTGTAAATCTCTGGTGATTTGCTACCCCTAAAATGTAAAACCATTATTGGCCAATAACGATTTTAATATTTCAAATTTATTATATTAATAATAATAATAATCTTTACTAATATAATTATATATTTATTATTGCCAATATATAAAACACAATGAAGCACACTAACTAAATTAATATAAACTACCTACATAACTATATACAAAAGTACAAAATCAGTCTAACCTGCTGAGAGCAGCTGGCGACAAAACCTCGTCATAGAGGCCGTCGGACAGACGGTCCATGGAGCCGAGGATGGAGGCTGTGTTACCTATCAAGATGGCTACGAGGAGGAACCGATGGGATCGCAGCTCCTGAGTGGCTGCGTGAAGGTGTTGGCCAACCTCCTTAAGGAATGCAGCCGTCTCAGGACTGGGCCGACCGAAGATCTCGAATGCTACCGGGTAGAAGAGGTAGCTCCCTCGGACAGTCAGTTCCTCGTATTTCTTGATCTTTGAGTTTTCCGCCTCCTCAACAACACGGCGGCCGGCCTGCGTGTTCTGGGCGAGATGACTGGGAGCGAGGATGGTCGCATCCCAGGTCATCGGCCGCCCCCACTCCACGATTCGAGGGTAACGCCATCGACACGCTTCCCATCAGCTCTACACAACCCCACTGGTTCAAGGCGAGCTCTAACCCCACAGGAAGCCAATGTACGCTTCACTATGTCATTTAACATAGAGTGGCGTGGCAGCCTCCCAGTGCTTCTCACACAAGATAGTCCGAGGAGACCATCTGGTCTTACTTCGGATCCGCACCGGGAGCACCTGTGGGGTTCGGTTACCTTGCAACCGAGACGTGTGGCGACTGAAACCATGAACTGGGAGTACATGAGTTTCAGCCCCAGCGAGCTGATGGGAATTGCGTCCAGCCAACAACCGGATACCGGGACGTCGATGACGTTAAGACGGGTGATATCGAGCGGCGTTGTTGTGGCCACCTGCAGTGCCGCGCGGTTTGCCTCGTGGAGTGGCTCCATCCAGGCCCTCTGTATGGTGGTGTCGGTTGGTGTGGTGGTTCCGGCGGTGAGGGCGACCTTCCACACCTCGTGGGCGCGTGGTACAGAGGCGGGTTGTCTGGAGGGCTCGAATAAGCGGCTTGAGAGAGCAATGCACGCAGCAGCTGAAGCCAAGTAGGTGGAAGGTGCTAGCTGCAGTGCAGAGCTCAACCCGAGGCCACCCATATGGGCCGGGAGACAGGCCTGGACCCACGCTGAGTCTGAGATCCGGGTATTCGTGATCTCCTGGAGGGCACCCCGCAGAGTTGAGTCGTACTCCTCCAGGAGTCCCGGGTGCTGAAAGCAAGGCGCGGTGTGGAGGAAGTAGGTGAGCCGGGGGATGGTGAATACGCGTGGTAAGAGTCGTGGAGGTGCAGCTGGCTGGCGAGCGTGGCGAGGTCTCCCGCCTTCTCCCGAAGGTAGGATACGGTGGTGGCGACCCCGATGGGGGGTGCCGAGCATCGTCAGGTCCTCGAGCGGGCAGACCTGGATACCCGCACAGACCTCGTCGAACTCGCTACGGATGCGCGCATGGGACTCGTCGGACTCGGCGCCGAGGAAGAAGAGTTCGCTCTTTGCAGGGTTGATAACGAGTCCGCACTTCCTCCCCTCCTCTATCACCACGCGTAGATCCTCCAGAACAACTCGGTAGTCACCGGCGAAGTTCCCGTCGTCCAGGTACCAGACATTAAAACTCGACTTCAGCGACTGGATGGTTGGGTTCACCGTGTCGCCGAACAGTCAAGGTCCGTCGGAGTCCCCCTGTTGAACTCCCTCGGCGGAGAGGAGGGTCTCCTCAACGTAGATGAGGAAGCTGGGTTCTCCGTACGCCACCAGCGTATAGTTGTACACGCTGGGGTAATGCTGGTACACAGTCTCGAGGAGGGTGTCTCGCCGTACCGAGTTGAAGGCGTTGCTGAAGTTGACCTTCAGCAACACAGTCCCCGGAACGTTGTCCTCCATGGCGAGCGACCGCGCTGCGTGGGCAGCTGCCTCTGCACCGTTCTTTGTCCCGATCCCAAGCTGGACGCTCCCGTACGACTCCATCCATTCCTCTTTGGTGATTTCCCCCACGAACTTCGAGTTTAGGCGCTGTAGGGTGTTGCCCACTGTAAGAGGATTCAATTCCCATACATTACCCACCCGAAAATGGGACCAGTGGCATTTTACCAATATAGTTGGCGATACGAGATTACCAATAATAATCTCGCCTCATAACCAACTCTGGGAGGGCGACATAGGCCCTAAAGCCACAAAGAGAGGTGAGAGGTCAAACCACCTCACAGGGAGAACACAGCTAGTCGAGGCTAGCGGCAGGGGGTAACACTTACAGGGAGTGCCAAAGTGATAATTAGTATATAAGCCAATAGCGGGCAGGGGAGCACGTGGGGAAAGATAGGAAAGCATCCATTGGGTAGCAAAAGGCTAAAGTAGAGTAGAGGTGAAACCAATATATACGTGTATCAATCATATATTAACTCTGATTACTGGTTTACTGGTCAGTTCATCAATCACACAGTTAGAGACCGGCAATAGTTTCGACCATCATTTCATACACTGCTGTCATCATTCTGTATTGCAATTCCTACTATTGTTTGTTAATATATACTGTGCTATTACCATTGGAACATTAACATCAAGAAACACAAACTGTTATTTTCCTGACGGCCTTCGGCCAAAGATATTAGTCCAGCAGCCCAGCAGAGAAGTGACGCGTACAACCTAACCAAGTCGGGATCCATGAACTCAATCCCGTCACACCCACCGCGATGGGGCGGACTCCACCCCCTTGCTTGGAGAAACCAAACAGGTTGGCACCAAAGAACGTGGGTCGAACTGATTCCGGAATGGTGCCGGCGGCCACGACGTCGATGAACCGGGAGAGACTGGAGACGAGTCGGTTTCCAGCTTCTCCGTTTGTGTGGCCGATAAGATCTTTCAAGATCTGCGTCCGCATTCCGTCGAGGCTGCCGGCGCTGCCACACGGGAACGATGCAACGAGTTTCCTGACTACCGCGGACGAGCAGAGGGGAGTTGTTGGGGTCGCCATGGTCGTCCGGTCGGGAGGGGTGCTTCAAATTCAGCCTCTCCAAAGAGTCTGGTGTGTTGAGCGCCATGGCATCTTTAGAAGACGCCAGGCGAATGGCACCCTTCACATCGCCATCCTCAATCTTCTCTGCAACCGCTGCGGCGAGACGGATGGAGTCGTCTCGTTTCTCGGGCCGGCGGGATCCAGTGGTGGTGGATCGGGATTCCGGAGGTTGGTGTAGGTTGCTCCCGAACTCGCAAATCAGCCCGTTGATCTGGGACGCGAGGGATCGAGTGTGCCGCCGGCCCCCATGCTTAGGGGCGGGAATACAGCGGTGGCAGACAAGGAGGAGGTTGACCCACGAGTCGACGCAGTTGGGGTTGCCGATGATCGTGGAGAGAACATCAGGAGAGGAGGTCCGTGAGGTTGTTCCGTGCCGCCTTTGGGATGTGCCTCAGCTGCTTCACTCGGGAGTTCCGAAGCGGCTTCAGCACGTCCTCTGCCGTGTAGTTTGTTGGTCAGGGCGGGGGCAGCGCGGCCGTGGGATCGGTTGTCGTGGTGGTCGTGGTCGCCGGTTGGGAGGGGAGTGGCGGGCCACTGGGAGACCAACCAGAGCCAGCGCAATGGTTCTTCTGGGGCCCGTGGACCCGTAGCCCTCCCCTCAGGGTCACTACCGTCAACTTCGAGCAAACCATGCAGCTGTGCTTGGGCTGCCCGGCTATGCTGAGGTCGACAGTGGACGCCGACACATCTATCTTCTTCTTTAATTAACCCATATCAGCATATAAACTAATTAATTAATTAATTATAAAGAAGGTTGGTTGTAGCAGAGTCAGTCAGTCCAGCAGTATTCCAGTAGTATTCCAGCAGTATTCCAGCAGTCAGTCGGTCCAGGTAGGCCGGTATATCAAAGTATTAAGTGAATTGAATTGAATACAACAGCTCAGCTATTAGATTACTGCTGTATAGATTACCATGCACAGTTAATGTTTGCTTAGAGTCTGAGAGATAGTGACAGAGCAAACACAGCCTTACCTAAATTTGGCAAGCAATGCACATCTTTGTAGCTGGGCCCTCCGCCCCCCATCATCTGGAGTCAAGTTCTACAGTCAAAGTCAAATGTTCACTTTAACCATTCACCTGGACCTCTGCATTCATTGCAACTTCTCCACAGTATTAATGTTAGCGCAAAGATTTTTAACTTAATCTATATACTGCTTATCATACACTAACTATCATCATTAAATTATTCCTTTTTGCAGTACCGGTAGGGAGGTAGGCCCAGGTCTAGCAGTTCAGTCTTTCGCTCTACAAGTTAAGTCTTGATCCTATATTAAGCATCTATGTGATGCAGGCCGTCCCGAGCACGTGAACGTGAACTACCGTTATCTTGAGGCTAATTTTAGGTGTCATTTTATGTGTGAGTGCATATTTGTGGTCAAATTGGGCTATTCTATTCTGTAGACAATTTCGGCAATACTTCTGGTCAGCAGGCAGGAAACTGTATAGTATAAACAGTAGTTGCTCCAACAGATTCTGTCTGTTCTAACTGAATCTAACTTGATCATTGGACCTGATCATAGGCTACATGTTTACGAAAACACAGACAATTCCGAAGTTCTCCAGTCTACTACTAAGGGCGAAGTGTCAGAAAGAGAAAACCTTCATTCATTTTGTTACGATATATGGCGCTGTGTACTATTATCAGCCCATTATACAGTATAGAATATTTAGATAAGCCATAATGACATACAGCCGTAATTAGATAGGGAAAATAAAATATCCGAGTTTACAGATGTTATCCATTTTGTATAATATGTAGCCTTACGTACGTAATTTTGTAATAAAACATTAATAAATAATATTTATGGTCGAGCAAGTTTCCTATAAAACCTTGATATGAGCTTGCTGTTTATTAGTATTAATCGAATTAAAGTGTATTTGCATTAATTTCCGTTTATATTTGTCTTCAAATTGGCTTTATATCAAATTGTGCTTAATGTACTTTAATAATCGCGAAATTAATGTTATGGCCAGCAACCCGGGATGCAATTCATTACCATATATGGTAATAATTTGCGATTTGGAAGCCCGAGGATCACAATCCAGCTTCCTTATTGGCCCAGCTGTTCCAGGTTGGTCTAATGGTGGCGTGGGTTGCTGGAACAATGAGACGATTATTGCGTCATCCCTATTTCATCACCTATAAATTGGCTGTGTTTCCGGTATGTGTACCTGCAATATTTCTTCTGCCTTTGCAATTTTTCTGTATATTTCATAATTCTTTGTAATTATTTTGTATATTCTGTAATTTTAATTTCTGCTTTGAATTCTTTGCTGTTCTTTCTCAATTATCAATGATTACTGCAAATTACAATCTCGAACTATGATTTCCACCTTTGATTACTAGTTTCTATGTGATTTCAAAAAAAAAGCAAACAGACGGCCGAAGCCGGAGGCGACCCGAAGGCTCCTCTTTCGATAGCTGCTACCCGAGGGTAGGGGTGGTCGCTACTCCTATCCCAAGATTTGCTCCCAGTTATTTAACTGGTACTCTATTTGGTAGTATAACCCAGTACGTAATAAATTAGAATTACGTATTCTGGAACATCTAGTAATTAGTACGCAACTCCGTATTTATGACTGTAATTAATTTAGCGATAAAATAAAATAAGAATTTGTACGCAGCATAGCGGAGAGTAGTTTAAGTAATTGTTTAGGATACTGTAGACTATTCACACTTGGCGGTTATTTGAAAATAGCGGGGTAACAGGCTGATAGCAGCATCCAGTATACAGTAGTAAGTTGCTGGCCTAAAGCCAGCCGAAGGCAAGTTTAGACTCCAAATAAAGTAACAGGACTGGTCCTGGTAGGTTATTAAAAGATCCTCACATTCAACAATTCTGCTAGTGAATTCCAGTATTTCCGATAAGTGAACGCCGAGTGTAGCCACTCACACTCATTTTAAGTAGCCTAGGGAGCCTACTCGGGTTTATTGTTTTGGTTATTCCCGCATGGCTCATAGATTCGAACAGTTAGCTCTCTGTCGAGCGATCGATAGAGAAAGGAGCAAGCGATTTTGTAGGAGCCGTATAAAATTAGTAAAACATATTTAGCGGATGGCCTGGTTAGCGCTATCCAGCGGTAAGAAGCAATTTTGTGTTTAGTGGTAGTGCGGCAGTAATAACGCGCTCCTGATCGCGCTTGTTTAACACATTTCGTTATTTATAATGCTTTTTAGCTGATACTTGGCAGAGGTCTACAACACCACAGCCTGTTGGTTTTGGGAGAGCGCTGAATCATCTTGGCCATCTAATTCAGGCAGTGCGGCCCAATGCTATTTCATATTAGACATCTTCTATCCAATTCTTTCTAATGGAGGATGTGGAATACGTATGTGGCTTTAAAAAAATAGATTCATCTGTTCACCTTCAAACATTATGATTTGTTTAATCTCTTAGCGTTATTTAACGTAGGGGTAGATTGACAAATACAAGGCATCAATGTTAATTAAACTTTAACTTTGTAAAATTTATTTACTCGCTGAATTGATTTCACATGTATGAATCAGTCGTGTTATCCTTGGTTATTATACCTTTCAAATAAATTCTACATCTGTATATAAAATCGAGAAATCTCTAAAATAATTGCCTTCAACATCAGAATCTAATGACAGCCTCAATCAACTATGATATTACTCAGCTATCTCACTGTGATTCAGGGATATGTGGTATGGTATGTGTTGCATCAGCAGCTTAACAGTTTACATGCTTAATTGGGTTCTTGGCCTTGATCTTGAAACATAGTAAACTAAAGGTGCCCCAAATAAAACTTTAAGATTAACTTAAGCTTAAATACAAATAAAGAATTTCACGGTACACCTGGAATACCTAGAAAACCTGGAATAGTCAGGGAATTTTACTTTTCTTGAAATGTCAGGGAATTCTTGTAACAAAATGGACAAATCAGGGAAAACTTCAGGAATTTGATATACAGAACATGTTTCATAAATTTTCTTCATAAATTAAGTTTCTTAATAAATGTTGTAAAATTTTCTCCGCTCGCTTTGCTCGCCATTTAATTTCCTCACATCATCTATACCTATAAAAATCAAATTCTCTCTCTCTCTCTCTCTCTCTCACTCTCTCTCTTTCTCTCTCTCTCTCTCTGTTCGAACTCCTCCAAAACGGGCAGAGGGATTGCGCTGGAACTTGGCATGTGTGTATAACATTAACCAGCGGTCGTTATAGGCCACTTTTCGAAAAGTTTAATTCACGTTCGATACCGGTACTGGGTACCGGTACGTCAGTAGGCCTATACCGGTACCAGTACGCCAGTAGGCCTATGCCGGTAGCGGGAAATACCGGGTAACATGTCTCGGGTATTGCCTGCTAGTTAAATATATAGATGAACTCTAATCGCTTAACTCGTAACTTTGTTTGGAATATAATAAAGTGGCCAATATACTATATTCTATAAAAATGTAGTATCTACCTACAATGAGGGAGTTTTTTTTCAAAATGTCAGGGAAACGTCAGGGAAAATTGAAACTGAACTAGAGTGGCAACCCTGTTTCATGCCAATTAAAATTATTCATTTAGCATGGAAAACATATGTCCAGCCAGATATTTTGCCTAGATACCAAGAAAATATTATTCCTGGATTAGTTATTTACCTCAGCCCTTTTTATACCTTTGGCATATAATATATAACAGAATATATCAAATGTGAACAACATTGAGTAACCGAATGGATTGTCAATTTTTTTTTTCACAATAATAGTATAGGAACTAAATTCATTAAAGTACATGGTTGTTATTAAAAGAGTTGTATGCAAATAGGAAACAATAAAAATAAGTTGACTAATTTATTTTTTTGATATTACTTTTGCATGTATCAGATGTATGCACGCACATCTGCGTACATACTGCTTTTTGCAGGTGCATGTGCGTCGCACATGCACCTTGCAAAAAGCTTATGTCCATGTAGTGGAGCCATATTAAGATATGTGTTGTGTTGGCGTGTGAGTTTATGACAGCACTTTAAAAAATTTACTTAACAAAACGCTCATTATTTCCCACCACAGACCGACTCAAATTAGGGAACCTAATTTCCTTGTTATTAATATACTACTACTAGGATCGGCATGCTGCATTGCAGCTGCATTTTTAAGAATTCTGTGCCGGCTTATCGACAAAATTGTACCGCCACAACTCCCTATCACCCATGACATTTGCTAGATCATCCGCATCTTCAAGGCCAGTATTCTTTAAGATGCGTCTCAAGAAAGTCATGGGCTGTTATATAGTTATGTTATATATGTTATATAGTGTCTGGTTGGAGATGTGTGCATTGTACTTGACACAATGAACCCGGCGTAGCATTCTTGTGAATGTGCCATCCAGAGATTTGGTGTCCTCAGCAGTTAGAGCCCAGCATGTACTCCCATAGAGGAGTACTGGAACTACTGCTGCTCTAAATAATCGGACCTCAAGTTTCCGATTAATTCTCGGTGACTTCCAAATCCTGGATAGCCTATTCAAGGCTGCCCATGCCTTTCCATTACGTATTCGACCAGTTATTAATATATCATCTAGTTGGGTGGAAGGCAGTACTGGAGGATTATAAATACCAATGTAATAAATATGGCGTGAGTGCGTGATGACATTTTACACAACACATAGGTAAGTACAGTAAGTGGATGTTTTGTGTTTGCCTTATGTGATAGTGATGCATAGGTGTGAAAGCAAACCAATATAAGGTTCCATGTGATGAATATAACTAATTAATTAAATACTTAGTAAGTAAATACTTAGTAAGGTGGCCTTGCACAAGTACTATGGCCAAATTGTACTATTTGTAAACGATATTTGTAGTTCATAGATGGATTATCTGTTGTGCTTACTGTCTCTTCATAGAATCAACTCTATAGTAATAACTGTTGTGGCTATTAACGCCAATCGATAACCTGTTCAGTCTATGAATGATGATGATTATATTGATTTTGGTAATACGGCCATATATATATACCAGGATTTGATTCATGCATGTTCTTCTAGTTGGTTTACTTGTGTTCCTGCATCGCCTACGCCATATGTAAGGAGACAATAACTTTTGTATCATTATATACCAATATGATCCATATTATTACATTATTTGACTGTAAACTCTCACACTGTGTTCTTCATTCTTCATCACAACTCCCACTACAGTCCTGCAAATCGACCGGTTACTTATCAGGCTGGGACAGCGAAATCAAGAGAGGACACCAATCACAGTCCTTACCTACGACCCCGCGGTCAGTGGACCTTAGAATCCGCATGTTTCCCTTTAACATTGTTTTTGAGGCCCTATGTGTGTGTAGCCATATCTATTAAAATTATGCATTAAGGTTAATGTATGTGCCCATTTAGATGTCTGATTTCATTGATTTTACATTGTACTATTTTACTTAGTCCAGTAATATTTTACTCTAAGATTTGACAAGAACATTAGTTAGAAGACAAGTTAACATTAACATATATAATAAATATTCTTATTACGAACTATAATATGATCATAAAAAGAGTATAAATATACATATATAATACACATATACCATATACATTATTCATACCCCCCTCCCACCCCTCCTTCATAAATTGTACTGTATTAAAAACGAAAGATTTACCAGCCGTGTTAACATACTGGAGCTAATGGAAGCAACATTAGTTCTATAGAACATAAATCAATTGGATTCTGATACGTACGCCTAACATATATGTAATCAATAATCATGCCGTGATAAAACACTTCAACTGGTCTTAGGAATGACAAGCATCAAATACTTTCAGTTTATAGCACAAAGGCATTTCAGAGCTTTTTGCACAAAAAATAGAAAGCTTATTTGCCATAGCTTCACAATTAAACAAAAGTAATTTTAATACTGTATATATTTTACCGTCCTCCAAGAAAGGAGAACCAAGGTATGTATAAGAATCACGATATTTAACTGACAGACCATCTACATTTAAAATAGCTAGCACCTTTCAAACTTCAAATATTTAAAAATTGTAACATTTTCATATAAAAAAATGCCTTGAAAATCTTTCAAAAAATTAAAGGAAAGGCACTGAGAATTCGGGAATAAAACTTCAGGAGAAAAATATAATAAATCCTAGCATGTCCTCTAGGCAAGTGGATGTCCTCGGGTTTGCGTGGATGATTAATATGTTATTAGTTAGTATTTAATATAAGTATTTATTGAATAATTAGGCCGATATTATTTGAATTACCAGTAAACATTATCCTGATATTTACCATTCACATTTAGTACATTAATAACCTAACCCCTCCATACCTGTGTATCAGTCAGCTAATAATACTTCAAAAGTAATAAGTTTCAGCAAGCTCTGGAAATGCCATCCAATAACAATGCAACAACAAATTTAAATATATCCAATAACGTATTTTAAATCAGCGATTATTTGATAATTTGAAGAATATCATGTTTTTATCTTATAGGTCTATTATGATTGCAATTGGCATATGGACATCTAACATCCTTATTGATCTACCTGCTCATGTTGGATGGGGAAATCACACCTATGATTCACGCATGCTGTTTTGCATTTCTGACTTCCAAGATCCGCAACATTACCATTTTCAGATATATACAGTAATAACAGCTGCTATTTTACCAATTGTGGTAAGTGATGCTTACTTCTGTAGTAGAAATTTGAATTTTCATTTGCTACACATTCGTAAACACACTATGCCTTAGAGTGGAATGATTTAAATTATATTCGGAATCAAATAATCGAAATTCTCGAACACAATTCCATAGAATAAAACGAAACCTCAATGTTCGATTATTAAGGCTGCACTAGTACCACCAGTACTCTATATGTGAGTCCATGCTGGACTCTAACTGCGGATTATACCAAATCTCTGGATGCCACTTTCACAAGAAAGCTGCGTCGGGTTCACTGTGTCAAGTACAATGAACACATCTCCAATCAGACTCTAGTCTCCCCAAGCTTGGCACTTGAACGGAGCCGCATCAGCTTTGCAGGACATTGCTTTCCCCACGAGGACCAGCCAGTGCATAATCTTGAGCTTTGACGGCCTCATTGAGTGAATAAGCATGGTGGACAACCCATAACTTTCTTGAGACGCCTCTTAAAGGAATCAGCACTATTTAAACTATCAGACTAAATGATTGCACATTTGTACCGGTACTGTTATTCAGTGGTTCGACATAATGTCATAATCAACTATGTGTATCACAAATAGTATTTGTTGAGTTTAGTTAATTTTATTAATTAAATTGAAATTTAATTAATTATTTATTTAATTAAATACTATTTGTGCTAAGCCTAGGTGATTTTTGATCACCCTAGAGATCCAACCACTTCCCTTTACTACTGTATGATCTAGCAAATGTCTTGGGTGATAGGGAATTGTGGCGGCGCAGTTTTGTCGAAATGACAGCACAACATTCTTAATATATATATGTAATATATATAATGCAGCTGCAATGCAGCATGTCGATAGTAGTAGTAGTATTTGGCGATATTTTGTGCATGGATGTAAATGATAATTTATATTTATTATATTTATATTTATCTTTATTGATGGCCATATTTTCTGCATACTTTTTTAGGTTATTGTCTACTGCTATGTGATGATATATGTATTTGTCAGAATGAGCAAACGAAAAGTTTCAGTACGGTCCCATCCTAAATCAACTGCTATGTCTGAGAAGGAAAAGAAATTGTTCAGAACTCTATCAGTTAGTAAATTAATTATAACACATTATTTGAAAATATATTGTGTGAATATTAGTGTGTGTTCAAACAGTAGCCCCCTCGGATAATAGACCCCCAGACAATAGCCCCCCAGACAATAGCCCTCCAGACAATAACCCCCCAGCCAGTAACCCCGCGGATAGTAGCCCCTCCAGACAATTTTATTTCTTTGACCTTTTCTTTTACTTCTTTTATTGGTATACAATTTTAGACGTAAATCGATATAATTCTAATGGTGTGTTGACAATTTTATAGATATTAATTTTGTTATTATATTTCATTAAATTATATGTTTGATATAAACCAGTCAATGAATCCGCACAACATTTGGGCCTGACCTACCTGGTTATTCGTGCCTTCTGTTTAATATAAACCCGTCACCATCAATGACGTCATATATTTCAACCTCCACACAACATACCATTTGGGCCGTAAACCATAAAACATTAGATAACTTGTCTATTTTTATGTTTTCTATATTTTAGGTAATAATTGCTGCATATCTTTTTTGCTGGGGTCCATTTGTTATCGTAAATATTTGTGATATGAAGAGCCAATGGCCACAGCCCATTTACCTCATTGTAATATCATTGGCACATGGCAACAGTGCCCTTAATAGTATTCTCTATGGCATCATGAATTCTTCATTTCGGAAAGGATATGCCAAAGTTAGTAGATCAAATTACTATGTTCAAAATTGCTACTCATTTCTATTCATTTACATATGTCAGAATTTTCTAGAACTATCACCAAAACAAATCTGATATGGGATTTGCAAAATTAGCACTACATTATATAGAACAACATGTCCACTCTTCTATCTAGTATTAATATTTTACAGGATATCTGTCTCTGTTGTTCACCAATTTCGGTAATTACTAAACGAACTTATTCAAACTTATTCATTAAACATACTATACTGTAAGTACAGTAGGTCAAATATTAACCCTATTAGTACCGGGCTATAAAATGTTGTACAAATACCGGGAGGGGGTCATATTGACCCCCCCCCTCTAAAATCTACAAACATTTACAAAAATGTCTGATTTTTTTGTTTGTACGTAGGTATCACTTGTCTGGATCCGACCGAAAAAAAAAATTTTCGAAAAAATGTACTGGGGTGGTTATATTGCAGCACCAAAATTACAAGTAGTGCACAATTTTCACCAAATTTGAAAGTTACATTTTCGGCTAATTATTTTTCAATACAGGTTTTCTAGGGTGCAAAATACATTGGAAAATATTAAAAAATGATATGATTACTATAAATGGCTGTTTAGTCCTCTCTGCGTAGGAAAAAATGAAAAAAACAAGTAACCAGCACTTTTCATTTAGAACACAAAATTTTTAATTCACTTAAACGATGCTATAAATTCACATTATCAGGTTTTCGAGGGCGCTGATTCTAATGGAATACATTTCTAATATGCCAGATCATTGCTACTTGTATTTTTCGGCGTTTTTTGGCAAATTTTGGTGCTAGCACCAAATTTCGTACCCATCACCAAAAAGTACAAGTTTGCGATGTCCAGTGCTGTTTTTATTGATTCCATCGGATTCAGGACCCTCCTAAACCCGTATAACGCAAGAAACAAGGTGATACTATCTACTTGTCAATTTGCATATTTTCCAAAATTTGGTGCTGGCACAACAATTTTCACCCACCGGCGAAAAAGACAAGTTTGAGAACTCTTATGAAATTTTTAATGATTCCATTGAATTCAGAACCATCACAAACCCGTATAACGCAAGAAACAAAGTGACACAATCAATTGATATATTTGATGGTTTTCAAAATTTGGTGCTAGCACCACATTTTGCACCCACATCCGAAAAATACAAGTTTGAGATGTCTAGTTCGATAATTATATTTTCCATTGAATTCAGAACAGCCATAAACCTCTAAAACGCAAGAAATAAGTTGTCACAAGCAATTTTATCTATTGAATGGATTTTCAAAATTTCGTGCTAGCACCAAAATTTGCACACAGCACCGAAAAATACAAGTTTGATACGCTTGGTGCAACTCGTATATATTTCATCGAATCCAGAAACCCAAAAAACCCCAATTGCTTAAAAAACAAGTTTCAAACGATCAATTTACAAAATTGACTTATTTCAAAATTTGGTGCTGGCACCAAAATTTGGCACCCACCGAAAAAAACAAGTTTGAAATTTCTAAATCAATTTATATGAATTCCATCAAATTTCTAACACCAAAAAACCGGTGTAAATAATAAATAGAGATGTTACAATTCATATTTAATGAAATGTAATTTTCAAAAAACGTCTCAAAAAAAGTGCCAAAAGTAGGGTTAAAAAATGGTGCTATAACTCGAAAAGTACCCAATATTTTTGAAAACGGTTTTCACTACTAGGAAGACAATAGATTTTTAGGAAAAGTCATAAAATGTCAGATTCCCAACTGCGTTTGTTTCAGAATTATAATAAAAAAACCACGGGGGGGGGGGGGGGTCATATTGACCCCCCCCCCCCCGGGTTTAATAGGGTTAAATATTATCTAACATCTATGGGTGGCTGAATAGTGCCAATTAATAAAATGGAGAAATAAAGCCAATAAAGCCAATTACAGCTATTACCTTATAAGTGAACTACAGTATTATGACTAATATTACTAATGATAATGATATTACTGATTAATAATGTAGGTCTACATGCACCACGGTACACGCATGCAATAACTGACTTTCATTTTCAGAGTTGCATGGCTTGGCTATTCCATGCCACTCAAATGACTATGACAGACATATTTACCTCCATGGATTCCATACAGTTACATAAGTCCTTATGTGGGGCGAGTCATGACGGCGAACCATCAGCGAACGGTTATAATTATACTATGCCCGTTTTCCAAAAGTATTTGTGCGGGAGTGTCTGTGTGGGTGCGTACGCAATATATAACGGTCTCCGGACAATTTGAATTGTAAGGGTACGAATTTTCCGGGTACGAATTGTCCTAACTTCATATATAACTAGCCACAGTATAATTCAGTATACAGTTCGCTGAGATAGCTTGCATTTTTCTCCAGGAAGGCCATATTCGTATCTGCACTAGCTATATTAAACCGATAATTAAAAAAAGGGGCAAACCGCGGCTACTGGCTTACTGGCCAGCTGCTACTGGTCATCAATCGACCTTATTGATAACCTATCTATTGTCAAATGCAATTTAGCCTCTCTTGTTTGTAGCAATGACAGTTAGTTGACATTTATTTATAATAATAATTTATTTTTTAGGTGTTCCCATGTTTGAAAGTAATGTGCAAAAATAGAGTGGAGCCGACAGCAACGGAAACTACAGTCCAAAGAAACAACACAGTTTCAACCATTGGTCAACAAAACACCGACAACCTTTAAACATTAAAAAATTAATTACAAAAATAGAGTACGTTTGATCTGCTTTTGTTTATGTTGGTAGAACTTCATTTTGTGACCTAGTTTCATAGGCGTAATTTTTGTGACTTTTTGGAGCTGAATATACTACAGTATATATATCTGCGAGATATTTCCAAGAACAAGAACAACTGATATTGGAATCCAGCCAATTCAATAATTATGTTATTTGCGATTTCTTTTATTTAAATTGTCCCACACGGTGTTAAACGTTTAGGATCTCTATAGGCCGGCAGATATAAGCCATATTTTTTAAATGAACCTTGCGTGGGAGTATATATTAAATGTTTCGGGTTTTATTCCAAAATTGTAACATTACGAAATTCATCATGTGATGTGATGAAATGATTGTATATATATTATTATAAGTAATAGAAACTGCACAAATGAAATTAGTTGCTGTATACTAGGCCTACACAAGTTTGTAATGTATTATTCCGCCAGCTGAATAGCTCTTCCCAGTGTGCCAACTAATAGTATATTATTGTAGTATACTAGGACTACACAAGTTTGTAATGTATTACCCCGCCAGCTGAATAGCTCTTCCCAGTGTGCCAACTAATAGTATATTGTTGTAGTATACTAGGTCTACACACGTTTGTAATGTATTACCCCGCCAGCTGAATAGCTCTTCCCAGTGTGCCAACTAATAGTATATTGTTGTAGTATACTAGGCCTTTACATGTTATTGTAGCTCTAGCCAATCAGGGAGCTAAATGCCAGAACATGTTTTTTTCTCCACCACCACCAAAAATCTGTAGAAAAATTTAAAAAGGCGGAAAAGCTAAGAGCTTCTTAATTAATAAAGTCAAAGTCCGGTGTATAATTTGGTAACTTTTAGGAAAATCTTCAATCATGCCAGTTGGTCATCAGTCTGATTATTGATGCCAACAATATTACCAACCCAAATCAGTTAAAACATTTAGTATATACTTCCATGCAAGGTAATGCAACATCTACCGGTCTACTACTTTTTTGTTAACCTTACCGCCACCACATTCTCTTATTTGTGTGTTTTTTGAGTTTTGAGTATTTATATTTTTCTGGAGAGCCACGTTTTCCGTATCCAAGTCTATAGAAACTAATTGTTATAGTTACATCTGTAAACTTTCTCGGAGTAATTAATTTAATTGGGTTAATAATTATTATTAATCGAAAATGGAGTTAGTATTAACTACCCCTGGAAACTCGAAAATGCAAATCAGAAGGTTTATTTACTTAAAAACTTGTCTGAAGTCCTGTCTACACGTGGCATCTTTTAGAGTAACTTTCTCGGCAACTAGCAACTTTTTTTGAGCAACTTCATTTAATCGCTGTTTACACGTGTTAACATTATCAGCAACTTTACTAGCAACTTTTAGAACAACTGGCTAGTTTGAGTGTAAAATAGTGGGTACTGCTGTTTCGGTATGCGTTTCGTACACCCTCACCAAATTTTATCTACTTGCTAGTTTTTGATAATTTATTTTTTTGAAATATACCAGAACATGTTAGTCATTTATTTTGAAAAATTAATGTTCTAGAACAAATATTCTTTGTTCTAAAACATTTTTTAGACAAAGGCCTGGTTAGTATTTAAAAAGCATGGATGGATATAATACGTGTATAAAATGAATCGAATATTTATATTTTAATCTTGAAATTTTTCATTTAAATCATCATGATAGCTAGTAAAAGTTATGCTTGCTAATATATAATAAAAGTAATGTTAAAAGTAATTTTCACAAAAAATTTTTTTTTCAATTTTTATTGTTTCACTAGCTAATGAAAATTACTAGCTAACACAAAATCAAAATTTGTAGCTACAATCGTACTGTCAGAAGGTCAAATATTTGTTCTAGAACAAAAACATCATGATAAAAGCCATTTTACACAAGAAAAAATGGACTTCTGGTTTCTGGATTTCTCTCACACCCAACCATTTCATGATACTCATGTAATTTATCTTTTAATGTGCTATGTAACTCCAGGAACTCCAATTATATTTTATAAGTTATTTTTTGTATGAAACATTATTTTTACTGGTGGAACGGGATTGAGTTGTTGGCACGGTGTTGTCGGTAGGTTCTTCATAAGATATTTATTAGCGTTATGCAATGTATGCAATGTATGCAATGTGCAATAATGTAACATATAATACATCTTGTTTACAGGTACCCGTATCTATTATTTAATTATTATACATCCGTCTTAAATTCTAAATAAAATATTAGTCGTATAGCTATAATATTAATTTTATCTTGATAACATTGTTAATTAAAGCTTAAGGGGGATGGGGGTGGGGGGGGGGGGGGGGGGGGGGTGGCTTAACGGCTTAGAGAGATCTATTTTAGTTCTGGAATTATCGTGGAAATTCTGTCTACCAATTTTTCTGTCAAAATGTAAGACACTAAGACAGACAGAAAGACAACCGACAGACGGACATACTCCATTCAACCAAATATTAAAACAGACATCGGAAATGATTAATATTAACCAACCAGACCCCATAGAGGTAGTTTTGCGCGGGACGGTTTGAACTTTTTCGCACGAAAAATACAAATCCTCCGCCATTTCTCAACCGCTTTTTGCAATTTTTGCTTTATATGAAAGGTAATTTCATAATTTAGTAACATTTCCCCATTTTTTTAATGAATAATAACAAAAAAAAACATGTTTCATGTCATTTTTTTGCACAAAATTGCCAATTATCAGAAATAGAAATAGCTTGAAAAATATGGTGAACCACATGCTGGTTCCAAAAAATGTGGTATCGGAAATTAAAAATTGAAAATTACGGAGAGTATTCTTGAAATTTTTAGAACCTCACACGAACCTAGCGAGCGCCAAAAAGTATTTTTCAAATTATTATGTACTTTTGATGATTCGCTTTTCGATGGTATATAGTTTTCTATGCATTTTTCAAACATATTGGAGACATGAACTGTACAAAATAAGAAAAAATATTAAGGAGGGCTACCCCCCCCCCCCCCCCCCCCCCCCTTTATAAGATGTAGTGGTGGTGTAGCGGACCTCCAGGGGCAAAGATAGAACTATATTGATAGAGCCACGATCTATCTGGCCTTGAAAAAGTATACCTTAGTGCTGATCGGTCAATCAACCTAAACCAGTAGAATTGTTACACACCTGTATCAGACTTGCGGAAAATACAGCCGTTATTATTGAATATACAGATAGACAGATAGATATACTTACATTAAAATATGTTTTTCTTTTACAGTTACTATTGCCTTCTAAGCTCACCTACAGTGGCAATCCCCTATCAGAACCAACCCCACACATGTAATATCTCATGAAACTGCACACATTGTATTGCCACTTGACTGCTCTAACTGCTGTGGACACCAAATCTCAGGATGGGTTCTACTTTGCCGGGTTCACTGTGTCAAGTATGCACACATTTTACTATTTAACATTGGAGGTGTCTCATTGGTTCCCCTTAGCTTGACACTAGAAGAAAACCGCATCCGCTTTGCAGGACATTGTTTTAACCGTGAGGACCAGCCAGTGTTTAATCTTGTGCTTTGGCGGCCTCATGGAGAGAATAAGCATGGTGGACAGCCTATGACTTTCTTGAGACACATCTTAATTAAAGGACACTGACCTTGAAGATGCGGATGATCTAGCAAATGTCATGGGTGATAGGGAGTTGTGGTGGCGCAATTTTGTCAACAAGCCGGTACAGCATTCTTAATAATGCGGCATGCCGATCCTAGTAGTAGTAGTAGTAGGTAATACTTAGTGGTATTTTGTTTAGGGAAGGAATATATTATATATAAAATGGATGATAGTTTATAGACATTTTAAGTACATTCCATGAGTATATCAAAGTCTTAATCATTGCCAATAACATTAATTTATTCGATAATGATGCTGACAGATATTATAATGAATTAATGTGTCTGCAGTCAAATACAATTCTGTTGTAGATTTACAAAAATTATTAAATAATACTAGAAAGCCTGTGTGTGGCCGGCCCTTCGGGTCATAGCTTTCAGTGCAGGTGCAGATGATATACAGCCTGAATATGTGTGGAGAAATGTGTGGCACATTGGAGAACTGCATACGGAACAGACACCACAAAATAAAACACCGCCCCCATAGGAGATAATGTTTAAGAGTTATAACAAAAAAACATGGTGGGTGGGGGGGGGGGGGGGGGGGGGGGTCATATTTACCCCTGGGGTTTAATGGAGTTAAAACTGATAGTAAAATCCCACAGTAGAAGTTGTTGAAAATATAATTGGTTTTGATTGCAGTTCTGCAAAGACCTAAGCTAAGAGCCAACTGCACGTTACATTAAGTGGGGCCTTCGCGCAGCATTTGAAATAAACTTATGGTACTATTACTACTACTACTACTATAATAGTGCTGCTGCATTGGAGCTGCATATTGAGATGCTGTCTTAACAAAAATATTTTTGCCACCAAATACAATCCACAATTGGTATGCCCCACTCAGATTGCATTAAGAATTGTCTATCATTGGGACACTCAAGGGAGGTTTCGGTTGCAAAATTGACTTTGTTTATTAACGCGCTCGCATTCAATCCTTTTGTATTTACAAATCACGGGCAGTTATGATAAAGAAATGTGGACAATAAAAGCAATAATAAATAACATAATATATTTCGATAACGTAGTAAAAATAATCATAAAATAAGGGGAGGGGATATGAATGAAACATTTACTTTGAGTATATGTGGTTACAAATATCAGTAGAAATAAAGTGTTAGCAAAGTGAATGAAATGGGACGAATGAAAAGGCGAACAAGCGAATGGACGGGCGAGCGGTAAAAACAATTTGTGACAACCAACCGGTGGAAAAATAGGAAGACTGACGAACTTGCTCAGAATGAGGTATATAATGGTAAATTATTACATCGCGAGGTGATAACAGGAGGTCAAGATGCTGAATAGAGGGGGTCAGGCCTAAAACATGAGGTTTGCATTGATGTAACACATGACGGGCATACTATGGCTAACAAATTAATTGGTAGATTCGACCAATGAATGTGCAGAGATTCAATAATTCTGTTTGAGGTTGATGGGTGTTGTGAAGGGTTATTATTAATGATTATATTATATAATGTCAGTGTATATCGAGAGGGGGGTGGTTATATGAATGAACAAGTGGCAGCCCGCTTTAACCTGGGGCCACTTACAATATTGATAATGTTAGTGGGACTGAGGGGGGCTTCTTAAGTGAATGATAAGTGGAATCTCGCTGTAGTTATATGGATGAAATGTGGAATCCCGCTGTAACCTGAGTCCACGTACTGTACGAATGATTATGTTAGTAAGATGGGTGTGTAGTACGTATTTTGGTAATTAAATAGTCAGATTATATTGAGGGTGAGTACTCTGCGTTGATACCACTGCTTTGCAGTGGTATCAACGCAGAGTACTTAAGTTCTGTTCTACTTGCAGTTAATTACAGGTGAGTTGTAAAGTTATAAGTTCTACTTGCAGTTAATTACAGGTGAGTTGTAAAGTTATAAGTTCTACTTGCAGTTAATTACAGGTGAGTTGTAAAGTTATAAGTTCTACTTGCAGTTAATTACAGGTGAGTTGTAAAGTTATAAGTTCTACTTGCAGTTAATTACAGGTGAGTTGTAAAGTTATAAGTTCTACTTGCAGTTAATTACAGGTGAGTTGTAAAGTTATAAGTTCTACTTGCAGTTAATTACAGGTGAGTTGTAAAGTTATAAGTTCTACTTGCAGTTAATTACAGGTGAGTTGTAAAGTTATAAGTTCTACTTGCAGTTAATTACAGGTGAGTTGTAAAGTTATAAGTTCTACTTGCAGTTAATTACAGGTGAGTTGTAAAGTTATAAGTTCTACTTGCAGTTAATTACAGGTGAGTTGTAAAGTTATAAGTTCTACTTGCAGTTAATTACAGGTGAGTTGTAAAGTTATAAGTTCTACTTGCAGTTAATTACAGGTGAGTTGTAAAGTTATAAGTTCTACTTGCAGTTAATTACAGGTGAGTTGTAAAGTTATAAGTTCTACTTGCAGTTAATTACAGGTGAGTTGTAAAGTTATAAGTTCTACTTGCAGTTAATTACAGGTGAGTTGTAAAGTTATAAGTTCTACTTGCAGTTAATTACAGGTGAGTTGTAAAGTTATAAGTTCTACTTGCAGTTAATTACAGGTGAGTTGTAAAGTTATAAGTTCTACTTGCAGTTAATTACAGGTGAGTTGTAAAGTTATAAGTTCTGTTCTACTTGCAGTTAATTACAGGTGAGTTGTAAAGTTATAAGTTCTACTTGCAGTTAATTACAGGTGAGTTGTAAAGTTATAAGTTCTACTTGCAGTTAATTACAGGTGAGTTGTAAAGTTATAAGTTCTACTTGCAGTTAATTACAGGTGAGTTGTAAAGTTATAAGTTCTACTTGCAGTTAATTACAGGTGAGTTGTAAAGTTATAAGTTCTACTTGCAGTTAATTACAGGTGAGTTGTAAAGTTATAAGTTCTACTTGCAGTTAATTACAGGTGAGTTGTAAAGTTATAAGTTCTACTTGCAGTTAATTACAGGTGAGTTGTAAAGTTATAAGTTCTACTTGCAGTTAATTACAGGTGAGTTGTAAAGTTATAAGTTCTACTTGCAGTTAATTACAGGTGAGTTGTAAAGTTATAAGTTCTACTTGCAGTTAATTACAGGTGAGTTGTAAAGTTATAAGTTCTACTTGCAGTTAATTACAGGTGAGTTGTAAAGTTATAAGTTCTACTTGCAGTTAATTACAGGTGAGTTGTAAAGTTATAAGTTCTACTTGCAGTTAATTACAGGTGAGTTGTAAAGTTATAAGTTCTACTTGCAGTTAATTACAGGTGAGTTGTAAAGTTATAAGTTCTACTTGCAGTTAATTACAGGTGAGTTGTAAAGTTATAAGTTCTACTTGCAGTTAATTACAGGTGAGTTGTAAAGTTATAAGTTCTGTTCTACTTGCAGTTAATTACAGGTGAGTTGTAAAGTTATAAGTTCTACTTGCAGTTAATTACAGGTGAGTTGTAAAGTTATAAGTTCTACTTGCAGTTAATTACAGGTGAGTTGTAAAGTTATAAGTTCTACTTGCAGTTAATTACAGGTGAGTTGTAAAGTTATAAGTTCTACTTGCAGTTAATTACAGGTGAGTTGTAAAGTTATAAGTTCTACTTGCAGTTAATTACAGGTGAGTTGTAAAGTTATAAGTTCTACTTGCAGTTAATTACAGGTGAGTTGTAAAGTTATAAGTTCTACTTGCAGTTAATTACAGGTGAGTTGTAAAGTTATAAGTTCTACTTGCAGTTAATTACAGGTGAGTTGTAAAGTTATAAGTTCTACTTGCAGTTAATTACAGGTGAGTTGTAAAGTTATAAGTTCTACTTGCAGTTAATTACAGGTGAGTTGTAAAGTTATAAGTTCTACTTGCAGTTAATTACAGGTGAGTTGTAAAGTTATAAGTTCTGTCTACTTGCAGTTAATTACAGGTGAGTTGTAAAGTTATAAGTTCTACTTGCAGTTAATTACAGGTGAGTTGTAAAGTTATAAGTTCTACTTGCAGTTAATTACAGGTGAGTTGTAAAGTTATAAGTTCTACTTGCAGTTAATTACAGGTGAGTTGTAAAGTTATAAGTTCTACTTGCAGTTAATTACAGGTGAGTTGTAAAGTTATAAGTTCTACTTGCAGTTAATTACAGGTGAGTTGTAAAGTTATAAGTTCTACTTGCAGTTAATTACAGGTGAGTTGTAAAGTTATAAGTTCTACTTGCAGTTAATTACAGGTGAGTTGTAAAGTTATAAGTTCTACTTGCAGTTAATTACAGGTGAGTTGTAAAGTTATAAGTTCTACTTGCAGTTAATTACAGGTGAGTTGTAAAGTTATAAGTTCTACTTGCAGTTAATTACAGGTGAGTTGTAAAGTTATAAGTTCTGTTCTACTTGCAGTTAATTACAGGTGAGTTGTAAAGTTATAAGTTCTACTTGCAGTTAATTACAGGTGAGTTGTAAAGTTATAAGTTCTACTTGCAGTTAATTACAGGTGAGTTGTAAAGTTATAAGTTCTACTTGCAGTTAATTACAGGTGAGTTGTAAAGTTATAAGTTCTACTTGCAGTTAATTACAGGTGAGTTGTAAAGTTATAAGTTCTACTTGCAGTTAATTACAGGTGAGTTGTAAAGTTATAAGTTCTACTTGCAGTTAATTACAGGTGAGTTGTAAAGTTATAAGTTCTACTTGCAGTTAATTACAGGTGAGTTGTAAAGTTATAAGTTCTACTTGCAGTTAATTACAGGTGAGTTGTAAAGTTATAAGTTCTACTTGCAGTTAATTACAGGTGAGTTGTAAAGTTATAAGTTCTACTTGCAGTTAATTACAGGTGAGTTGTAAAGTTATAAGTTCTACTTGCAGTTAATTACAGGTGAGTTGTAAAGTTATAAGTTCTACTTGCAGTTAATTACAGGTGAGTTGTAAAGTTATAAGTTCTACTTGCAGTTAATTACAGGTGAGTTGTAAAGTTATAAGTTCTACTTGCAGTTAATTACAGGTGAGTTGTAAAGTTATAAGTTCTGTTCTACTTGCAGTTAATTACAGGTGAGTTGTAAAGTTATAAGTTCTACTTGCAGTTAATTACAGGTGAGTTGTAAAGTTATAAGTTCTACTTGCAGTTAATTACAGGTGAGTTGTAAAGTTATAAGTTCTACTTGCAGTTAATTACAGGTGAGTTGTAAAGTTATAAGTTCTACTTGCAGTTAATTACAGGTGAGTTGTAAAGTTATAAGTTCTACTTGCAGTTAATTACAGGTGAGTTGTAAAGTTATAAGTTCTACTTGCAGTTAATTACAGGTGAGTTGTAAAGTTATAAGTTCTGTTCTACTTGCAGTTAATTACAGGTGAGTTGTAAAGTTATAAGTTCTACTTGCAGTTAATTACAGGTGAGTTGTAAAGTTATAAGTTCTACTTGCAGTTAATTACAGGTGAGTTGTAAAGTTATAAGTTCTGTTCTACTTGCAGTTAATTACAGGTGAGTTGTAAAGTTATAAGTTCTACTTGCAGTTAATTACAGGTGAGTTGTAAAGTTATAAGTTCTGTTCTACTTGCAGTTAATTACAGGTGAGTTGTAAAGTTATAAGTTCTACTTGCAGTTAATTACAGGTGAGTTGTAAAGTTATAAGTTCTGTTCTACTTGCAGTTAATTACAGGTGAGTTGTAAAGTTATAAGTTCTACTTGCAGTTAATTACAGGTGAGTTGTAAAGTTATAAGTTCTACTTGCAGTTAATTACAGGTGAGTTGTAAAGTTATAAGTTCTACTTGCAGTTAATTACAGGTGAGTTGTAAAGTTATAAGTTCTACTTGCAGTTAATTACAGGTGAGTTGTAAAGTTATAAGTTCTACTTGCAGTTAATTACAGGTGAGTTGTAAAGTTATAAGTTCTACTTGCAGTTAATTACAGGTGAGTTGTAAAGTTATAAGTTCTACTTGCAGTTAATTACAGGTGAGTTGTAAAGTTATAAGTTCTGTTCTACTTGCAGTTAATTACAGGTGAGTTGTAAAGTTATAAGTTCTACTTGCAGTTAATTACAGGTGAGTTGTAAAGTTATAAGTTCTACTTGCAGTTAATTACAGGTGAGTTGTAAAGTTATAAGTTCTACTTGCAGTTAATTACAGGTGAGTTGTAAAGTTATAAGTTCTACTTGCAGTTAATTACAGGTGAGTTGTAAAGTTATAAGTTCTACTTGCAGTTAATTACAGGTGAGTTGTAAAGTTATAAGTTCTACTTGCAGTTAATTACAGGTGAGTTGTAAAGTTATAAGTTCTACTTGCAGTTAATTACAGGTGAGTTGTAAAGTTATAAGTTCTGTTCTACTTGCAGTTAATTACAGGTGAGTTGTAAAGTTATAAGTTCTACTTGCAGTTAATTACAGGTGAGTTGTAAAGTTATAAGTTCTACTTGCAGTTAATTACAGGTGAGTTGTAAAGTTATAAGTTCTGTTCTACTTGCAGTTAATTACAGGTGAGTTGTAAAGTTATAAGTTCTACTTGCAGTTAATTACAGGTGAGTTGTAAAGTTATAAGTTCTGTTCTACTTGCAGTTAATTACAGGTGAGTTGTAAAGTTATAAGTTCTACTTGCAGTTAATTACAGGTGAGTTGTAAAGTTATAAGTTCTACTTGCAGTTAATTACAGGTGAGTTGTAAAGTTATAAGTTCTGTTCTACTTGCAGTTAATTACAGGTGAGTTGTAAAGTTATAAGTTCTACTTGCAGTTAATTACAGGTGAGTTGTAAAGTTATAAGTTCTGTTCTACTTGCAGTTAATTACAGGTGAGTTGTAAAGTTATAAGTTCTACTTGCAGTTAATTACAGGTGAGTTGTAAAGTTATAAGTTCTACTTGCAGTTAATTACAGGTGAGTTGTAAAGTTATAAGTTCTGTTCTACTTGCAGTTAATTACAGGTGAGTTGTAAAGTTATAAGTCTGTCTACTTGCAGTTAATTACAGGTGAGTTGTAAAGTTATAAGTTCTACTTGCAGTTAATTACAGGTGAGTTGTAAAGTTATAAGTTCTACTTGCAGTTAATTACAGGTGAGTTGTAAAGTTATAAGTTCTGTTCTACTTGCAGTTAATTACAGGTGAGTTGTAAAGTTATAAGTTCTACTTGCAGTTAATTACAGGTGAGTTGTAAAGTTATAAGTTCTACTTGCAGTTAATTACAGGTGAGTTGTAAAGTTATAAGTCTGTTCTACTTGCAGTTAATTACAGGTGAGTTGTAAAGTTATAAGTTCTGTCTACTTGCAGTTAATTACAGGTGAGTTGTAAAGTTATAAGTTCTACTTGCAGTTAATTACAGGTGAGTTGTAAAGTTATAAGTTCAACTTGCAGTTAATTACAGGTGAGTTGTAAAGTTATAAGTTTCTACTTGCAGTTAATTACAGGTGAGTTGTAAAGTTATAAGTTCTGTTCTACTTGCAGTTAATTACAGGTGAGTTGTAAAGTTATAAGTTCAACTTGCAGTTAATTACAGGTGAGTTGTAAAGTTATAAGTTCTGTTCTACTTGCAGTTAATTACAGGTGAGTTGTAAAGTTATAAGTTCTACTTGCAGTTAATTACAGGTGAGTTGTAAAGTTATAAGTTCTACTTGCAGTTAATTACAGGTGAGTTGTAAAGTTATAAGTTCTGTTCTACTTGCAGTTAATTACAGGTGAGTTGTAAAGTTATAAGTTCTACTTGCAGTTAATTACAGGTGAGTTGTAAAGTTATAAGTTCTGTTCTACTTGCAGTTAATTACAGGTGAGTTGTAAAGTTATAAGTTCAACTTGCAGTTAATTACAGGTGAGTTGTAAAGTTATAAGTTCTACTTGCAGTTAATTACAGGTGAGTTGTAAAGTTATAAGTTCTGTTCTACTTGCAGTTAATTACAGGTGAGTTGTAAAGTTATAAGTTCTACTTGCAGTTAATTACAGGTGAGTTGTAAAGTTATAAGTTCTACTTGCAGTTAATTACAGGTGAGTTGTAAAGTTATAAGTTCTACTTGCAGTTAATTACAGGTGAGTTGTAAAGTTATAAGTTCTACTTGCAGTTAATTACAGGTGAGTTGTAAAGTTATAAGTTCTACTTGCAGTTAATTACAGGTGAGTTGTAAAGTTATAAGTTCTGTTCTACTTGCAGTTAATTACAGGTGAGTTGTAAAGTTATAAGTTCTACTTGCAGTTAATTACAGGTGAGTTGTAAAGTTATAAGTTCTACTTGCAGTTAATTACAGGTGAGTTGTAAAGTTATAAGTTCTACTTGCAGTTAATTACAGGTGAGTTGTAAAGTTATAAGTTCTACTTGCAGTTAATTACAGGTGAGTTGTAAAGTTATAAGTTCTGTTCTACTTGCAGTTAATTACAGGTGAGTTGTAAAGTTATAAGTTCTACTTGCAGTTAATTACAGGTGAGTTGTAAAGTTATAAGTTCTGTTCTACTTGCAGTTAATTACAGGTGAGTTGTAAAGTTATAAGTTCTACTTGCAGTTAATTACAGGTGAGTTGTAAAGTTATAAGTTCTACTTGCAGTTAATTACAGGTGAGTTGTAAAGTTATAAGTTCGTCTACTTGCAGTTAATTACAGGTGAGTTGTAAAGTTATAAGTTCTACTTGCAGTTAATTACAGGTGAGTTGTAAAGTTATAAGTTCTGTTCTACTTGCAGTTAATTACAGGTGAGTTGTAAAGTTATAAGTTCTACTTGCAGTTAATTACAGGTGAGTTGTAAAGTTATAAGTTCTACTTGCAGTTAATTACAGGTGAGTTGTAAAGTTATAAGTTCTGTTCTACTTGCAGTTAATTACAGGTGAGTTGTAAAGTTATAAGTTCTACTTGCAGTTAATTACAGGTGAGTTGTAAAGTTATAAGTTCTACTTGCAGTTAATTACAGGTGAGTTGTAAAGTTATAAGTTCTACTTGCAGTTAATTACAGGTGAGTTGTAAAGTTATAAGTTCTACTTGCAGTTAATTACAGGTGAGTTGTAAAGTTATAAGTTCTGTTCTACTTGCAGTTAATTACAGGTGAGTTGTAAAGTTATAAGTTCTACTTGCAGTTAATTACAGGTGAGTTGTAAAGTTATAAGTTCTACTTGCAGTTAATTACAGGTGAGTTGTAAAGTTATAAGTCTTCTACTTGCAGTTAATTACAGGTGAGTTGTAAAGTTATAAGTTCTACTTGCAGTTAATTACAGGTGAGTTGTAAAGTTATAAGTTCTACTTGCAGTTAATTACAGGTGAGTTGTAAAGTTATAAGTTCTACTTGCAGTTAATTACAGGTGAGTTGTAAAGTTATAAGTTCTACTTGCAGTTAATTACAGGTGAGTTGTAAAGTTATAAGTTCTACTTGCAGTTAATTACAGGTGAGTTGTAAAGTTATAAGTTCTACTTGCAGTTAATTACAGGTGAGTTGTAAAGTTATAAGTTCTGTTCTACTTGCAGTTAATTACAGGTGAGTTGTAAAGTTATAAGTTCTACTTGCAGTTAATTACAGGTGAGTTGTAAAGTTATAAGTTCTACTTGCAGTTAATTACAGGTGAGTTGTAAAGTTATAAGTTCTACTTGCAGTTAATTACAGGTGAGTTGTAAAGTTATAAGTTCTACTTGCAGTTAATTACAGGTGAGTTGTAAAGTTATAAGTTCTACTTGCAGTTAATTACAGGTGAGTTGTAAAGTTATAAGTTCTACTTGCAGTTAATTACAGGTGAGTTGTAAAGTTATAAGTTCTACTTGCAGTTAATTACAGGTGAGTTGTAAAGTTATAAGTTCTACTTGCAGTTAATTACAGGTGAGTTGTAAAGTTATAAGTTCTACTTGCAGTTAATTACAGGTGAGTTGTAAAGTTATAAGTTCTACTTGCAGTTAATTACAGGTGAGTTGTAAAGTTATAAGTTCTACTTGCAGTTAATTACAGGTGAGTTGTAAAGTTATAAGTTCTACTTGCAGTTAATTACAGGTGAGTTGTAAAGTTATAAGTTCTACTTGCAGTTAATTACAGGTGAGTTGTAAAGTTATAAGTTCTACTTGCAGTTAATTACAGGTGAGTTGTAAAGTTATAAGTTCTGTTCTACTTGCAGTTAATTACAGGTGAGTTGTAAAGTTATAAGTTCTACTTGCAGTTAATTACAGGTGAGTTGTAAAGTTATAAGTTCTACTTGCAGTTAATTACAGGTGAGTTGTAAAGTTATAAGTTCTACTTGCAGTTAATTACAGGTGAGTTGTAAAGTTATAAGTTCTACTTGCAGTTAATTACAGGTGAGTTGTAAAGTTATAAGTTCTGTTCTACTTGCAGTTAATTACAGGTGAGTTGTAAAGTTATAAGTTCTACTTGCAGTTAATTACAGGTGAGTTGTAAAGTTATAAGTTCTACTTGCAGTTAATTACAGGTGAGTTGTAAAGTTATAAGTTCTACTTGCAGTTAATTACAGGTGAGTTGTAAAGTTATAAGTTCTACTTGCAGTTAATTACAGGTGAGTTGTAAAGTTATAAGTTCTACTTGCAGTTAATTACAGGTGAGTTGTAAAGTTATAAGTTCTACTTGCAGTTAATTACAGGTGAGTTGTAAAGTTATAAGTTCTACTTGCAGTTAATTACAGGTGAGTTGTAAAGTTATAAGTTCTACTTGCAGTTAATTACAGGTGAGTTGTAAAGTTATAAGTTCTACTTGCAGTTAATTACAGGTGAGTTGTAAAGTTATAAGTTCTACTTGCAGTTAATTACAGGTGAGTTGTAAAGTTATAAGTTCTACTTGCAGTTAATTACAGGTGAGTTGTAAAGTTATAAGTTCTACTTGCAGTTAATTACAGGTGAGTTGTAAAGTTATAAGTTCTACTTGCAGTTAATTACAGGTGAGTTGTAAAGTTATAAGTTCTACTTGCAGTTAATTACAGGTGAGTTGTAAAGTTATAAGTTCTACTTGCAGTTAATTACAGGTGAGTTGTAAAGTTATAAGTTCTACTTGCAGTTAATTACAGGTGAGTTGTAAAGTTATAAGTTCTACTTGCAGTTAATTACAGGTGAGTTGTAAAGTTATAAGTTCTACTTGCAGTTAATTACAGGTGAGTTGTAAAGTTATAAGTTCTACTTGCAGTTAATTACAGGTGAGTTGTAAAGTTATAAGTTCTACTTGCAGTTAATTACAGGTGAGTTGTAAAGTTATAAGTTCTACTTGCAGTTAATTACAGGTGAGTTGTAAAGTTATAAGTTCTACTTGCAGTTAATTACAGGTGAGTTGTAAAGTTATAAGTTCTACTTGCAGTTAATTACAGGTGAGTTGTAAAGTTATAAGTTCTACTTGCAGTTAATTACAGGTGAGTTGTAAAGTTATAAGTTCTACTTGCAGTTAATTACAGGTGAGTTGTAAAGTTATAAGTTCTGTCTACTTGCAGTTAATTACAGGTGAGTTGTAAAGTTATAAGTTCTACTTGCAGTTAATTACAGGTGAGTTGTAAAGTTATAAGTTCTACTTGCAGTTAATTACAGGTGAGTTGTAAAGTTATAAGTTCTACTTGCAGTTAATTACAGGTGAGTTGTAAAGTTATAAGTTCTACTTGCAGTTAATTACAGGTGAGTTGTAAAGTTATAAGTTCTACTTGCAGTTAATTACAGGTGAGTTGTAAAGTTATAAGTTCTACTTGCAGTTAATTACAGGTGAGTTGTAAAGTTATAAGTTCTACTTGCAGTTAATTACAGGTGAGTTGTAAAGTTATAAGTTCTACTTGCAGTTAATTACAGGTGAGTTGTAAAGTTATAAGTTCTACTTGCAGTTAATTACAGGTGAGTTGTAAAGTTATAAGTTCTACTTGCAGTTAATTACAGGTGAGTTGTAAAGTTATAAGTTCTACTTGCAGTTAATTACAGGTGAGTTGTAAAGTTATAAGTTCTACTTGCAGTTAATTACAGGTGAGTTGTAAAGTTATAAGTTCTACTTGCAGTTAATTACAGGTGAGTTGTAAAGTTATAAGTTCTACTTGCAGTTAATTACAGGTGAGTTGTAAAGTTATAAGTTCTACTTGCAGTTAATTACAGGTGAGTTGTAAAGTTATAAGTTCTACTTGCAGTTAATTACAGGTGAGTTGTAAAGTTATAAGTTCTACTTGCAGTTAATTACAGGTGAGTTGTAAAGTTATAAGTTCTACTTGCAGTTAATTACAGGTGAGTTGTAAAGTTATAAGTTCTACTTGCAGTTAATTACAGGTGAGTTGTAAAGTTATAAGTTCTACTTGCAGTTAATTACAGGTGAGTTGTAAAGTTATAAGTTCTACTTGCAGTTAATTACAGGTGAGTTGTAAAGTTATAAGTTCTACTTGCAGTTAATTACAGGTGAGTTGTAAAGTTATAAGTTCTACTTGCAGTTAATTACAGGTGAGTTGTAAAGTTATAAGTTCTACTTGCAGTTAATTACAGGTGAGTTGTAAAGTTATAAGTTCTACTTGCAGTTAATTACAGGTGAGTTGTAAAGTTATAAGTTCTACTTGCAGTTAATTACAGGTGAGTTGTAAAGTTATAAGTTCTACTTGCAGTTAATTACAGGTGAGTTGTAAAGTTATAAGTTCTACTTGCAGTTAATTACAGGTGAGTTGTAAAGTTATAAGTTCTACTTGCAGTTAATTACAGGTGAGTTGTAAAGTTATAAGTTCTACTTGCAGTTAATTACAGGTGAGTTGTAAAGTTATAAGTTCTACTTGCAGTTAATTACAGGTGAGTTGTAAAGTTATAAGTTCTACTTGCAGTTAATTACAGGTGAGTTGTA
This sequence comes from Nemertoderma westbladi, assembly GCA_032718475.1. Taxonomy (NCBI): domain Eukaryota; kingdom Metazoa; phylum Xenacoelomorpha; order Nemertodermatida; family Nemertodermatidae; genus Nemertoderma; species Nemertoderma westbladi. The sequence goes on from JAUCBJ010005265.1 coordinate 34,372, forward strand.
AAGTTATAAGTTCTACTTGCAGTTAATTACAGGTGAGTTGTAAAGTTATAAGTTCTACTTGCAGTTAATTACAGGTGAGTTGTAAAGTTATAAGTTCTACTTGCAGTTAATTACAGGTGAGTTGTAAAGTTATAAGTTCTACTTGCAGTTAATTACAGGTGAGTTGTAAAGTTATAAGTTCTACTTGCAGTTAATTACAGGTGAGTTGTAAAGTTATAAGTTCTACTTGCAGTTAATTACAGGTGAGTTGTAAAGTTATAAGTTCTACTTGCAGTTAATTACAGGTGAGTTGTAAAGTTATAAGTTCTACTTGCAGTTAATTACAGGTGAGTTGTAAAGTTATAAGTTCTACTTGCAGTTAATTACAGGTGAGTTGTAAAGTTATAAGTTCTACTTGCAGTTAATTACAGGTGAGTTGTAAAGTTATAAGTTCTACTTGCAGTTAATTACAGGTGAGTTGTAAAGTTATAAGTTCTACTTGCAGTTAATTACAGGTGAGTTGTAAAGTTATAAGTTCTACTTGCAGTTAATTACAGGTGAGTTGTAAAGTTATAAGTTCTACTTGCAGTTAATTACAGGTGAGTTGTAAAGTTATAAGTTCTACTTGCAGTTAATTACAGGTGAGTTGTAAAGTTATAAGTTCTACTTGCAGTTAATTACAGGTGAGTTGTAAAGTTATAAGTTCTACTTGCAGTTAATTACAGGTGAGTTGTAAAGTTATAAGTTCTACTTGCAGTTAATTACAGGTGAGTTGTAAAGTTATAAGTTCTACTTGCAGTTAATTACAGGTGAGTTGTAAAGTTATAAGTTCTACTTGCAGTTAATTACAGGTGAGTTGTAAAGTTATAAGTTCTACTTGCAGTTAATTACAGGTGAGTTGTAAAGTTATAAGTTCTACTTGCAGTTAATTACAGGTGAGTTGTAAAGTTATAAGTTCTGTCTACTTGCAGTTAATTACAGGTGAGTTGTAAAGTTATAAGTTCTACTTGCAGTTAATTACAGGTGAGTTGTAAAGTTATAAGTTCTACTTGCAGTTAATTACAGGTGAGTTGTAAAGTTATAAGTTCTACTTTCAGTTAATTACAGGTGAGTTGTAAAGTTATAAGTTCTACTTGCAGTTAATTACAGGTGAGTTGTAAAGTTATAAGTTCTGTTCTACTTGCAGTTAATTACAGGTGAGTTGTAAAGTTATAAGTTCTACTTGCAGTTAATTACAGGTGAGTTGTAAAGTTATAAGTTCTACTTTCAGTTAATTACAGGTGAGTTGTAAAGTTATAAGTTCTACTTTCAGTTAATTACAGGTGAGTTGTAAAGTTATAAGTTCTGTTCTACTTGCAGTTAATTACAGGTGAGTTGTAAAGTTATAAGTTCTACTTGCAGTTAATTACAGGTGAGTTGTAAAGTTATAAGTTCTACTTGCAGTTAATTACAGGTGAGTTGTAAAGTTATAAGTTCTACTTTCAGTTAATTACAGGTGAGTTGTAAAGTTATAAGTTCTGTTCTACTTGCAGTTAATTACAGGTGAGTTGTAAAGTTATAAGTTCTACTTGCAGTTAATTACAGGTGAGTTGTAAAGTTATAAGTTCTACTTGCAGTTAATTACAGGTGAGTTGTAAAGTTATAAGTTCTACTTTCAGTTAATTACAGGTGAGTTGTAAAGTTATAAGTTCTACTTTCAGTTAATTACAGGTGAGTTGTAAAGTTATAAGTTCTGTTCTACTTGCAGTTAATTACAGGTGAGTTGTAAAGTTATAAGTTCTACTTGCAGTTAATTACAGGTGAGTTGTAAAGTTATAAGTTCTACTTTCAGTTAATTACAGGTGAGTTGTAAAGTTATAAGTTCTACTTTCAGTTAATTACAGGTGAGTTGTAAAGTTATAAGTTCTGTTCTACTTGCAGTTAATTACAGGTGAGTTGTAAAGTTATAAGTTCTACTTGCAGTTAATTACAGGTGAGTTGTAAAGTTATAAGTTCTACTTGCAGTTAATTACAGGTGAGTTGTAAAGTTATAAGTTCTGTCTACTTGCAGTTAATTACAGGTGAGTTGTAAAGTTATAAGTTCAACTTGCAGTTAATTACAGGTGAGTTGTAAAGTTATAAGTTCTGTTCTACTTGCAGTTAATTACAGGTGAGTTGTAAAGTTATAAGTTCTACTTGCAGTTAATTACAGGTGAGTTGTAAAGTTATAAGTTCTGTTCTACTTGCAGTTAATTACAGGTGAGTTGTAAAGTTATAAGTTCTACTTGCAGTTAATTACAGGTGAGTTGTAAAGTTATAAGTTCTACTTGCAGTTAATTACAGGTGAGTTGTAAAGTTATAAGTTCTACTTGCAGTTAATTACAGGTGAGTTGTAAAGTTATAAGTTCTACTTGCAGTTAATTACAGGTGAGTTGTAAAGTTATAAGTTCTACTTGCAGTTAATTACAGGTGAGTTGTAAAGTTATAAGTTCTACTTGCAGTTAATTACAGGTGAGTTGTAAAGTTATAAGTTCTACTTGCAGTTAATTACAGGTGAGTTGTAAAGTTATAAGTTCTACTTGCAGTTAATTACAGGTGAGTTGTAAAGTTATAAGTTCTGTTCTACTTGCAGTTAATTACAGGTGAGTTGTAAAGTTATAAGTTCTACTTGCAGTTAATTACAGGTGAGTTGTAAAGTTATAAGTTCTACTTGCAGTTAATTACAGGTGAGTTGTAAAGTTATAAGTTCTGTTCTACTTGCAGTTAATTACAGGTGAGTTGTAAAGTTATAAGTTCTACTTGCAGTTAATTACAGGTGAGTTGTAAAGTTATAAGTTCTACTTGCAGTTAATTACAGGTGAGTTGTAAAGTTATAAGTTCTACTTGCAGTTAATTACAGGTGAGTTGTAAAGTTATAAGTTCTGTTCTACTTGCAGTTAATTACAGGTGAGTTGTAAAGTTATAAGTTCTACTTGCAGTTAATTAC
>JAUCBJ010005266.1:0-33805 GCA_032718475.1 Nemertoderma westbladi
AAATCTGAAATTTTATGACTTTTCCTAAACATCTATTATCTTCCTAGTAGTGAAAACCGTTTTCAAAAATGTTGGGTAGTTTTCGAGTTATAGCACCATTTTTGAACCCTACTTATGGCACATTTTTTGAGACGTTATTTGAAAATTACATTACATGAAATATGATTTGTAACATCTCTGTTTTATATTTACACCGTTTTTATGGTATTAGCAATTAGATGGAATTCATATAAATTAATTTTGAAATTTCAAACTTGTTTTTTTCGGAGGGTGCCAAATTTTGGTGCCAGCACAAATTTTAAAATGTCAATTTTGTAAATTGGTTGTTTGAACTTTTTCTTACGCAAAATGGGTCTTTTGGGGTTCTGGTTTCGATGGAATATATACGAGTTGCACCAAGCGTATCAAACTTGTATTTTTCGGTGCTGTGTGCAAATTTTGGTGCTAGCATCACGAAATTTTGAAAATCCATTCAATAGTTAAAATTGCTTGTAATTAACGAACTAGACATCTCAAACTTGTACGGCCATTAATAAACGAATTGTAATTATTTGTTCTTCTGAAGCCCTCTCAAAATGTCCCATTCCTGACATGGAATTGCCGCACAGTTGATTCTTCCATTTGAAGCCCCTTGAATTTTAAATTATTTAGTTCTGCAATGTCTTTAACAACAAGCGATAATGTTCTCGGTTTCATTGATGTAATCTGTGACACAACACGATCAAATCAGCGAACCACCTTCCAATGGGCAACTTGCAAACCTTGCATTAGTACTATTAGTTTAATAATTGGTCTGAAGACGTCAATAAAGATGACAAGGTCTGTCACAAAATCAATACTCATCATACGATATTGCAGTGGGAATAAAGGCAGTGCAATAAATTGCAGTGATCATGGATTGATCTAAAAACTTCATGGTACAATGGAATGGCCTTTGTAAATTTTTTCCCATTGGTCCGAGGCTGAATGCTGAACTGCATAAGGAACGACAACAATGAGAGGAATCTTCTTATCTTTTGATACGGCTTCTAGGAGGGCATGCCCCTTACCACTGTTCATTAAATGGTTGAATTCATTGGCCTGTGGTATAAACTTTTTAAACATCTGAAATGCAACTTCGGAACCACCAATTTGGAAGTCACCGAGAATTAATCGGAAACTTAAGGTCTGATTATTTAGAGCAGCAGTAGTTCCACTACTCCTCTATGGGAGTCCATGCTGGGCTCTAACTGCTGAGGACACCAAATCTCTGGATGGCACATTCACAAGAATGCTACGCCGGGTTCATTGTGTCAAGTACAATGCACACATCTCCAACCAGACACTATATAACATTGGAGGTGTCTCATTGGTTCCCCCAAGCTTGACACTAGGACAAAATCACCGCCGCTTTGCAGGACATTGCTATCGCTGTAAGGACCCAGCCAGTGCATAATGTTGTACTTTGGCAGCCTCATGGAGTGAATAAGCATGATGGACAGCCCATGACTTTCTTGAGACGCATCTTAAAGGACACTGGCCTTGAAGATGCGGATGATCTAGCAAATGTCATGGGTGATAGGGAATTGTGGCGGCGCAATTTTGTCGCCAAGCCAGCACAGCATTCTTAAAAATGCAGCTGCAATGCAGCATGTCAGCAATGCAGCTGCTAGTAGTCGGAACCATCGATTATATGTTTTAGTTTATTATCATAAATAACATCAGTTACCACTAAATTTAATAAATGTGCAGCATCAAATCAAATCAAATATAATTTCTAATCAAATCAATCAAACCTGATCTAATAATCTATGATCTCATAATCTAATCAAATAATTTACTTTCTGGTATCTCAGACTGCACTTACAAAATAACAAATATTTAAAGTGATTGGGTGAATTGAATATTATCAAAGTGCGCTACTGCAGCCAAATAATAGCAATGCTAGTGTAGTCCAACTATACCAGCTAGAGAACCATGGATTGGGGAGCGGGAAAACTATAAATAGTGCACTAAATATAAGTTCTAAATAGTGCACTAAATATAAGTTCTAAATCATCATCTGCCCCAAAATCTATAAATGTAAACCCAACCCCGACACGTGCGTTGTGTGTATCAGAGAAGTGACAGTTCGTCAGCAGGCTTTGCAGTGCGATGAATGCAACAGATGGCATCATCGAAAGTGTGGATATACAGGTAAGTGATACAGGTAAGGGGCACTACAAAATTTATTTTATAATTTTAAGATCACTATCTACCTTTAAAAACATTAGCTACCATAATAAAAAATAATAGCTAACCTCTCTCACAAGGTGAAATAATTTTTGTTCTTGAACAAAAAACTAAATATAAGTTCTAAATCATCATCTGCCCCAAAATCTATAAATGTAAAATCGAGTGATGGTACTGTGAAAAACTTATCAAACCCAGATGACATTGCGAATGAGTTGAATACATTTTTTACATCCGTTGGACATTAATTATAAAAACCCAAAATCATTTGCTAATACAGAAACTTCCCCTGTAGAAGTCCAGTATTTCCTACTCCAATTAAACAACCACTCTGCCACAAATGATCCATTTCCAGTAACTCTTGTTAAAATAGGTGCCAGTTATTTATCACACCATCTGTCCAACGTATTTCATAATTCTTTACCTGTTGGTTATTTTCCAGATATCATTAAACAAGCCAGAGTTACTCCCGTCTTTAAATTGGAATATCCCAAGGATATAAGCAATTACCGTCCCATTCTGTACTCCCTCCCTGTATTGAGTAAGTTTTTTGAAAACATAATAGAAATTCAATTAACATCACATTTACATATAAATTTTCAGTTCTAACAGATAACCAATACGGATTTAGGAAAGGTCTCAAAACAACAGATGCTCTATTAAATGAGATTGCAAATTTACGCAATGCGCTTGATAATTCAGATGCTAGTATAGATATTTTTCTAGATCTAAAGAAAGCGTTTGATACGCTCAACCATAAAATTTTATTAAAACAATTTGAACTAAGGTATAAGAGAGGTAGGTGGATCCGGATCCGCATCCGGATTCCAAAATTATCAATTAAGGGAAAGGAGCAGGTTACAGTGGCACGTTATTTTAACCAAAACAATAAACTAAAGTCAATAGAACATGTTATAGTTTTATTTTTGGAGTTATAAAAATGTAAAAAAATCGACTTCCGTAGGGACAATGTTATATGTAGAGTAGAATCCGGATCCGCGTTTTACTCTGACCCGGCTTACCACACTTAGCTTAGTCAGAAACTGTCGTTCTAGCCCATAGGGTCTTGCAATAAAGAAAAATATAGGCATACATATTGTAAAACTTTAAATGCGTTTTTCTCAGAACGTCTTTTTTTGATATATTCCATTTCTACTTGACATGCCACAATGCCAATTCCAACGCGTAGGTATCCAATCAGTCCAAATCCTATTGAAATCAATGTCAGAGGAGGGCTCTCGATACTGTAAAGATTGCAGCGAAATAGCTTATGAGTTATATGATAATAATATATATATATTTTAGATATATTATAGATTTATAATAATTTATGAGTTATAGCAGCTAGTAATTTTTATTTGATAGTCAAAGTAGCTAGTAATTATTCCACTAGCTAGTTTTTTATACAAAATATAGGCAGATGTCAAAATAGAGTTTTTACATATTTTACTTATTTAGGCCTATTTTACTTATTACTAGATTTATTTCTCTTTTGATTAGTCATTTCGAGAATATTGATGATATGGAAATTGTCTAAATAAAAGGGGCACTACAAAATTTCTTTTATAATTTCTACCTTTAAAAACATTAGCTACCATAATAAAAAATAATAGCTAACTTCTCTCAGAAGGTGAAATAATTTTTGTTCTTGAACAAAAAACCATCTTGATAATATCCATTAACATGGTCCAAAATATTATTTTGTAATTTTAAGATCACTAGCTACCATAATAAAAAATAATAGGTAACCTCTCTGAGAGGGTGAAATTTATGTTCTAGAACGAAAAACATCATGATAATATCCAATAACATGGTAAAAAAATTGATGAAAAATTAGGTACCAAAAATTTGGTTTTGTAATTTTAAAAACAGTAGCTACCTAAAAGAAATCACTAGCTACCATAAAAAAAAACAATAGCTAACGTCTAACAGAAGATGACATTAATGTTATAAAACAAAAAACCTCAAGATAATAGCCATTAACATTGTCAAATAAATGGTTAAAAAGTGGGTACCCATAACATAGTAGTGCCGGTTATCTCCCCACCACGGTAACCCGGCTCAATGATTGCTATAAACGATCCCGTCCCGATCTCATTCACAAATACATCATCTGAATCCTCACGGTACTGGTGTACCCTGACAAATGTTTCCTTGGAAGATAATTCCCTAAAAAATAATCATAAATATAATATGAAATCTATGGAAATTTAAATGATTTAATTTATTTTATATCACCTGATCAATATTTATATAGTCACAATAATTTATTTCAGATGTATCACATCAATATGAGGAAATTATAAATCGCCTCTAATAAATTTCATATAAATAAATACATTTGATAATATAATAATATAAATGTGTACATGGTATGTACTTGTAATTGTTTTTGGCTTATAAATCACAAAATAATATGAATAGAAGTAACTTAGAATTAGTAATTAAGTACTGCATACTGTCACATATTGCAGTTAATATTATTATTTTTATTGTTAAAATTTACATTATTTCCCGGGAGCTTATTTTTTTAATTATGTTTACCATACTTATTTGGGCTTCGTTTGATATACTGTAGTGCACCTACCATCACGTTATGTATCTTTAAATTATAATTGTATCTAAGAACGTTTCCTTTTACCACTAAGTAATATTCCAAAATGTAAAAATATTAATTACTTTCTATATAAATTTGATGTGTCCCTCGAAATTTATTTTTTCGTAATTTCGTAATTGTTTATTCATATTTTTGTGTTAATTAGTTGTAATGCAGTAAAATCGGACCAAAAAATAATTTTTATAATGCGAAGGTTTCATAATTCCGGCAGTAAAGGGTTAAGAATTTAAAATAAAGGGCAGTTCGGATGTAATACAGTAGTGAACACTGAACAATGATTTAGAATTGATTTAGAATCACCTTTGAAATATATTGCGGTTTTTTTGTAAAAATTACGACTTATGGTGTTTTGCCAAAACAAGGGGGAACACCATTTTCTGGTATTATCCCGTAACTATACGATAGTTGCGGGGTATTGCCTAGAAAACAAGTTATCCTCAATTTGGCAAAACACCATAAGTCCGAATTTTTACAAAAAAAAAAACGCAAAATATATCAAATAATAGCCAAGGCGTATCGTATGTCCTTAATAATTTAGTGCGTAGTGCGCACGTAATACATGTGCGCATTTGTTATTAGCTAATAAGTGCTATCTACCATGTTAACTAGCACATGATCAGGTGTTAGTATTACCTGTAAACGCAATAATAACAAATAATCACATACAATATAGCTAACACACTTGTGCACATGTTGGAAATTTTTGAATGCAAAATTCTAAAGGGCTCCATAAGTTTTTGATATTTTGGTATAAATTGCTTCTAAAATAAGTACGGGACTGTAGTTAGAATCATGTATCAATACAAATTGAACAAAATGTAGCCAAATGCAGAACTATAAGAACAAAATTTAGATTCAAGAAAGCGGAACTCTAAGTACAAAATATAGCCATGGGTGGTACTCTACAGTAAGAACAAAGTCTAGCTACAGGGTTACAGCTACGTTAAAGTAAGGTTCACTTACAGTACGTCATGACGAATAATTAAAGACCTGTTTTTTCTACAGTACGTGGCAACATTTTGAGCAACTCTATCAGCAACTTAGTAAGCATTCCCAAAGTTTGTTGCTGTAAAAGATGCCTCATATAACGGAGACTAAAAGTTAATGTTACTCAAATTAAGTTGCTAGTTGCTGACCAAATTGTCCAAAACGTCCGGCAACCTAGAGTAACTTATAACAACTTGGACACAAACATTAAATGAGGGATAGATATTTATCAGCGCCACAAACATTAAATGAGGGATAGATATTTATCAGCGCCACAAACATTAATGTGGGACAAACATTAATCAGGGTGACAAACATTAATGTGGGCCATAAACATTGATGTAGGACACAAACAATAATGTGGGACATAAACATTGATATAGGACACAAACATTAATGAGGGACACAAACATTAATGAGGGACACAAATATTAATGAGGGACACAAACATTAATGATGGACACAACATTAATGAGGGACACAAACATTAATTGAGGGACACTAACATTAATGAGGTACACAAATATTAATGAGGGACACAAACATTAATGAGGGACACAAACATTAATGAGGGACACAAACATTAATGAGGGACACAAACAATAAACGATGGACAGATATCAATCAAGGGCACAAACATTAATGAGGGACACAAACATTAATGAGGGACACAAACATTAATGAGGGACGCAAACATTAATGAGGTACACAAACATTAATGAGGGACACAAACATTAATGAGGTACCCAAACATTAATGAGGGACACAAACATTAATGAGGGACGCAAACATTAATGAGGTACACAAATATTAATGAGGGACACAAACATTAATGAGGTACCCAAACATTAATGAGGGACACAAACATTAATGGGGGACACAAACATTAATGAGGTACACAAACATTAATGAGGGACACAAACATTAATGAGGTACACAAACATTAATGAGGGGCACAAACATTAATGAGGGACACAAACAATAATGAGATACACAAACATTAATGAGGGACTCAAACATTAATGAGGGACACAAACATTAATGAGATACACATACATTAATGAGGGACACAAACAATAAACGAGGGACAGATATCAATCAAGGGCACAAACATTAATCATGGGCACTATCGCCCTTCGCACTTAGTATGATTCATGTTACCACCCATACACATACAATATATTACAGTATTACAATTCTCATTACTGTCAAGCAATAAAATAACAACAATAAATATTAACATATTAATCTGACCAAACCAATAAATCTATGTTATTACCAATTGAAAGAAAGGATCAGGTTACAGAGATGGTTTTTCTAACCAAAACAATAAACGATGTTGTTACTAAAAAGGGAAGGAGTAGGAGTAAAAAATGATGAACATGAGGGGGAGACAGGAATGGGGGGGGGGGGGGGGGGGGTAACATGAATGGTGGTGGTAGGAGGTAAATTGAAAATATGGGGGTATAACATCCGGGGGGGGGGGGGGGGGTAGCAGCAAAACAGGCAGCTGAACAATGTAAACCGAACGTCGCTTTCAATTAATCCATCTAATTAGGAAGATGGAATGTATACAAAACGGCGCTACTTTGATCGAAGCTCACGTTCCCATCCATGGTAGTATTTTTTCCAGTTATTCACTTATTATCTAATCGTCTGATGGCAAGCATCACCATCGCTCATATTAATATCCATTGGCAACCATGGACCCCTATTAATGTTTTGTGTCCTTCATTAATGTTTGCGCCCCTCAATAATGTTTGTGTCCCTCATTAATATTTGTGTCCTGGCCGCAATACAAACCAGTATATAAATGATAAATTACGGGGATTTGCCAGGCTATTGTTTCTGATTTAAGGGGTTTTACAGGTTGTTATTTCTGATTTAAGGGGTTTTGCCAGGTGGACTGAATTTCATATACTTGAATTTACGGTGTTTTGCAAGCCAATTATTGACTTGTGGGGTTCTGCCTCGAAGTGGGCATAAGATACGGGGAACTGTCTTTGGCTTATAACTCAAAAACGGCTGGTAGAAAAGCTTCGGGGTTCTGCCAGACGAAAAAGCCGATATCGAATTACCCAAAAAGTCAAAAACATGAAAATCGAAAAAAATCGACTTAGGGGGTTCTGCCTTGAAGGTGACGGTTTGTTGTGTTGTATGACGTTCAGGTGGGATTGAACTAGGTGTATTGCTATTTATGTCTTTATTGGCCTCACAATCTGCTGCCTCTATGTTGGACCCTAGGGATTATAATAATCTCAAACCACTCAATATATTTATAATCTTCATTTTTATTTAGAAAAATATTTTTAAGTCTCCCGCCACGCCCATCCCCATCATTAAATGTTACTTATTATATATTCTGTCAATAATTATTGTATGAGTGCCTGTCGAATTAATAGTTTTATTAAAATAAATATTAACATCAACATACCCCTGTTACTTCCAATCTCTCCATGTACAAGGAGAACCCCTGAAGATCGGGTGACTTTATCAAGTCGTTGATGTTACTTGGTAACTCAGGCAAAACCGCTGGTCTTTCCAGATGCAACGGCTTATGCTTTGTTAATATTGTTGGGAGGTGGGTTATCTCATATCTCCCCACCACGGTAACCCGGCTCAATGATTGCTATAAACGTCCCGGTCCCGTCCCGATCTCATTCACAAAGAAATCATCTGAATCCTCACGGTACTGGTGTACCATGACAAATGTTTCCTTGGAAGATAATTCCATAAAAAACAATCATAAATATAATATATGAAATCTATGGAAATTTAAATGATTTAATTCAGATGTGTCACATAAATATGAGGTAATTATAAATCGCCTCTAATAAATTTCACATAAATAAATACATTTGATAATATAATAATATAAATGTGTACATGGTATGTACTTGTAATTGTTTTTGGCTTATAAATCACAAAATAATATGAATAGAAGTAACTTAGAATTAGTAATTAAGTACTGCATACTGTCACATATTGCAGTTAATATTATTATTTTTATTGTTAAAATTTACATTATTTCCCGGGAGCTAGCGGTAAATAAGATTTGCATTATTTTCCTAGGTAAATGGGGATTATTGCTCTTCGACCAGTCCTTTTCGTGCTGTAACCAATACTATTTTGAGGCATCACCATTGAGTTGAGTAGCAGGACTAGTAAAATGACATCAAGTAATTAATAATCTTAAAATAAATAAATATGTTCCAAAATATTGTGTGTATTTATTAAATTTAATAAATGGCGTAGCCTTCAGGCTGAAGCGGATGCAAATATCTGCACATTTTTACAATAAAATTACATATTGTCAGATTGTACGATAAATAAAACACATTGTTTACCTTTTCGCACCTCGATCCGATTTATATACCTCCCTTGCTGCACTCGGTCGGTAAATAACATATCTCGGGGTGAAGGTAAAAACAATAAACACGATAACTTTACCAAACCCCAAAACAATAAACAGCCACTTTACTAATTGAGGGAAAGGAGCAGGTTACAGACGTAAGGGACGGTCCCCAAACTGCCAAAGTAACAATACCCACCCGCAGTAGTTATTACAGTACCGGTACTGCAGCCAACATGAGTCTGTCAGTCTGTGGTCTGAGACTACATCTAATGGAAGCTGTTGTCAGGTTGTGTTTATACACCTATAGGCTATGCTATGGCATGTATGGTACACCAATACAGCAAGCAATACTGGTGAACCACTAAAATAAATAACCGTTGACAGTAATACTGCAGTTGTTAAAAATCCGGGTTGGCAACCAATGGTTTTTCTCACCATTGGTTTTTTATGGTTTTTTGGTTTACCCAACTTTTAAAAAAAGGCGAAAAAAATGGTTTTTTATGGTTTTTCAGTTAGGGTAGGTTTATAGATAGATTTATTTATACATTATGTAAAAACAATAACAAATACACCAAACAATGTACCGGTATAAAGGTATTGTCCAACATAACATATAGGATTACCCCTAAGGCCCCCCTCACACGGAGCAACTTGTTGCTGAAACTTGTTGCTGGACCCCCTCACACACAGAAACTTGTTGCTGCAACTTGTTTCCAAAACTTGTTTCTGTGTGTGAGGACTCCAGCAACAAGTTTCTGCAACTTGTTTCCGCAACTTATTTCTGTGTGTGAGGGAGTCCAGCAACAAGTTGCTGGAAGTTATATTCCCAGCAACTTTTTGAAAAAGTTTTATTACATTCCATTTTGATACTAGCTAATATTAGATAATTTGAGTGATGTGATATTATATACAAATGACTGGACATGTTAGCTATTTATTTGGAAATAATTGTTATTTTCTTCAGCAACAAGTTTCTGTGTGTGAGGGGGTCCAGCAACATATCGATTACACATATCGATATCTCCCAATAATATACAGGAAGATGATAACATAAAGGGAAGCTAAATGTGAAGGGGGGGGGGGGGGGGGGGGGGGGGTGAGTTTGGATAATGTTTATTCATCTCTGATATATATGTTTTAATCATTAGACTTTCTTTCCTATTTATGCAATGAATAATTATTTCATTAGTGCTAGCACACATTAACTGTAAACGCATTACCTATAGCTTATATCCACTGTAGGCCATCAAAAAGGTGCTGGGCCATCAACCGTGAACCGATGCTTCAGTAATGTATAATGTATTACAGTCCATTAAGAACACTAATGGTTCTTAAAAGGCATATAATATATTATTCAACATATTTTTTTACTTATCTGCATTCAAAGAAATCACCCGCTGCAGTAAATTAATGGTATAAATCACCTTATATATTGCAAAGCCTCCTGATCATGTTTATAAGGCCATACAAGTTTTTCACTAAACCAAAGTAGATATAATGTTTAGAAAACGTAATCATTTCATTCAAATTCATATTCTGGATTCAAACTTTCAAAGAAACCATGCATGGAGGCTTACAGTAGAGATTGTTATAGGTATGGTTGTGTTGAGCTAATCCGTCGTCATTTCTCTTACATTAATGTGTCCAAATAGTCTTGTACCACTCAAGAATCGAACCTGAGCAGAGACACTTACAACACTGGGACCAAACAATTCTGTCCTGACCAGTGATTGAATCTGGAGCCTCTTGTTTGGACCCCATAATGTCACCACTACTCCTTGTGCCTATTAATTTAAGGCTCCACTAAACGTAAGTACTTAGAAACCAGTTAGTAGTCGTAGTAATCTAATAAATTATACTTTCTGCACAGCAATATAATGAATTCCATTCAATGATAATGAGATAAATTCATTTAGTCTTTGAATAATACGTTTCTTCAACCTCCAATTGGACATAATGACAACGCAATCACTGCTAGTGTGCATTGGTTTTGTTACATGTTTGACGTCAGCTGGTGAGATGACTGATAAAACCAACATGGGTCTTCAACCTCATAATATCGCCAATATTCCCCGTAGTGCATACCACGATCGTTACAAAAAGATACTAAAAGACATCAATTATGACCTATACTTGAACGAGGGAGAACAATTTGACGAATTTAATGAAGTATTTGAAAGAATTCTCACGCCATATATTTGTACCTTCGTCGCAGTTGGTGTAATCGGTCATGCCATTACCATAGCAACAGTTCTACTTGAGAAGTCTTTTAACACATTGTTTTACAAAATGTTAATTCTTGATGCCATTCTGGAGTCATTATGTTGTATTGGGAGGTTACTGCTACGTGGGGAAGCTCTCATGGTGGGTGAAAACTACCCCAGATTATGAAATAATCGATGGAGCATCTTATCTAGTTTACAAATCTTCTAATTTGTTATACTGGATTTTTCAACTGTGTTGGCCAATGCTCGCTTGGGCATTTCCCTTTACTGCACAACTGTTATCTTTAATTATGGGTCTAGAACGGAATGCAGCCTTGTATTTTCCATTATGGTATAAAAATACCAAAGCGAAAAATCCCAAAGTGGTTTATATTGTTTTAATCATTGTGGTTGTTTACTGCACTGGTCTCTATTGGACTCTTATGTTTGCATTTAAAGGTGAAATTCATATGATTGATGGTGTTACTGAATATTGGGCAATTGATAATTATTGGAGAACCAATAATGAGCACATCAACTCAGCAGATCGTATTAATGGTTATGTATTTCCATTTATTTTACTCACCCAACTTATAGCTGTACTTATTATAGATGTTCTAATGATAACAAAGTTTTACAATGTGGCTAGGTTAAACCCTCAATCACCGTCAATGTTAAAGATGTGCAATGCAATAAAACTTCTTATGATAAATGGTACTTTATCTCTTATTCACATAGTTTCTTTTATAGTATTTGTTATAGAAGCTTTTAACTTGTACCATTTGCACAATAATTTAACAACAATGTCCAGCACAGCAGACATTACTTACTTCATAAAGTATGAGCGGTACTTGAACAGAACATCTTATGTTCAAGACATGGTGTTTATTGTTTATTCTCTTAACTTTTATCTTATGTACGCTATAGTTGTAAGCTTCCGCGAAGCTGTGAATACTAATATATTTAGGTGTAAACCTATCAAGATAGGCAAATATAAATTAACAAATTTATGGTAGAGTAAATAGAATACTGGTTGACAAGTGTGAGAGGTCAATAAGTAAGCTTGAGGGATGAAATGGTAAAAAAAATATATTCAAAAATTGAAATATTATTTTCCTTTGTCAGTTTCTACATCATGATATATAAATACTTCAGTGAACAATCGCCAGAGTAATGGCATCCTATAAAGACCTCCAATATATGGTTATAGTTGTCATTGTTGACCTATTCACAGTAACAACATCATCAACCTTATCCTAATCTGGCTCCCTTATTCAACCACAAAACAATATAACTCTCAATATGCAAAGTAAATTGTATGGGCTATTTTGTGGTACGTTATTATTATGGGCTATTTAGTGGTATCATGGTGCATACAGTCTATAATGAGTTTTTACAAAATCAACAAATACTTTTGACATGTGGGAAGAGTGCACAGTGGGTCAAGAGCAGCCAAAATAGGCAAAACCTGATGTGCTCAAAAACTTTTTTCTAATGTCACCATTCGATTTGCCATATCTGAAAACCTCGGCAAATATACTTCATTTCAAATTGTTCATGTCTGGGAAGAAAATCTAGCTTGACAAACCGATTGGGACAAGTCCATCCCACAGTAGGACCCAGTCGGTGTAGTCTGGGACACTGATGATGACCAGTCGTCTGAAGGAAGTGTCTGGTTCTGAAACAAACAAACGGGTAATCTAAATATAAAAATAGAACCCAATAACCCAAACAATTAAGCTATTTCCACATTACACAATTAAATAGTTATATATTTTTAATAACAAACAAACAGCAAAAAAAACGGAAAACAAAATTTGAAATGTTGTTCTAAAACATTTTTTAGTATTACTGTAGAGTTCATCATTTGGTAAAGTACAACTTTTACATTAACATTATATAAATGTAATATATTTCAGATATAATGATAGAATAGTTATTAATATATATGCAATAAATATATATAAACATGACATTCACTAAAGTAATAATACATTGTATTTATAAAATAACAACCTCCTCAATTCTCCTACCACAAATTCTCTAAATTCTCTAACACCAAGCGATTTTGGGTCAGAGGTCTTTAATGATATATGGCGGTTTATAGGCTGTTCTGAGGGTAATGGTGACTCATAGGTGATGGCTGTACGTACAGACCACTACATTATTGCAACTTTCCTCGTCCATAGAGAACTCGTCCGTATAGAACTCCTGTTCGGTACTTCCCCTCATGTCATAAGGGGAATAATCGGTAAATTGAACCTTTATTTCCACACGGGGGTCTATATCCTTCCGATGCAATAGGTAGTGATGTTTTCCATTACACGTAACACATTTGTAGGTGTCAACAATAACACTTGCTTCTATTATGTCCGGCGCACGATGTCGGCATCGTGTGAACGTCTTACATTGGAGAGGAGACCAGACATAATGCAGTGCACACTCAATAGACGAAACCTTGGTGAGGAATTTGTGTTTGGAACGTTTGGGACTGGCTCCATCTCCCCAGCCTTCCCGGAGGAACTCGTTGAAGAATGTTTATCTGGGGGAACATATATGGACAATGAGGATGCAGTTGTTCAGTGGGAGGAATACACATCTAAAGATGCTGGAGATAGATTCTCCCAAACCAACAATTTCCATCTCCCACTCATCCATCCATATAGTAGGAACAGTGGAAGTCGACCCCTACTTCCCACTGTGAACTCTGCTAAATTCCCCCTCCAAAGTCATTTAGTTTCTATCCTGTCATCTTCACCTCCACTCCATAAGCATCTTCTGTCAGTAGAAAACCCTGCCGACTTTATTAAAGACTTAGTAAAAGTTGTATATTCAACGTTAAATAAAGCGAGGTATTCATTCCAAACCCAAACTGAGGAGACATTACATAATTGTGTTTTAAATAGTTACCCAAATGGGTACCAACAACTCTCCCTTGTAACAAAAAGAGCTACAGTTCTAGCCACTGTCCCTGGGATCTCCATTCAGCATGAGGTAAACCGCTCCAATGGGGATGCTATTGGGTTATATATCCGAGATGGCACTCGCCGTTTTCTGGGGGGTGTTCTAGAATCTCCAAGTTTTACCTCCAAGTAGCAGTATCTGATGTAATTACTGATTCTAATGTTGCTAATAGGGAGGTACCCATTATTGATGAGGATCAATATTCCTGGATGATGATCATGGTGACGACCCAGAGAGGGACTCTGAGAACATTGATCTCAGCATGGGAGTTCTGGGATCCCATGAAATAATGGATGAAGACAGGGACCACGGTACATTATTCGCCAGGATGGATCGAATCCCCATCTACGATGTAAATCGTGCCTCCCACATCCACCTTCTCCTCAATAACGAACTCGGAGTGCTCCGTCGGCGTAACCAACCATCTCAAAACGCCACCTTCAATATGTTGATGCACCACATCACCTCCCTCAGCCGTGATGGTACTGTTCCTCTAACATACCCTGATGGCATCCTCTATCCAACACTTTTCTACTGCTCGAAATTTAATTCGGTAGTTGGGGCAATGCCATCTATTATGTATTGCAGTAGAACCTCAACCAAAAGAGGTCTTGCCATATCCACAACGGTATCATATATCACATCAGTATTTTCAACTCTGTTGAACAAACAACTCACTGTTAATTCACCAACGTTGGTCCTGAAATGAGGGTTGGAGTTTATGGTAGACCCCAAGGACATTGGCTACTCCTACCCAGAAAGTAAATCAAATTTTGACGAAATCGACTCCCGACGTAAACTCGAGTTGGCGGCATTCACCAAGGATGGCGCTTGGGATTATTTCGTCACTCCAATGTGCAATGATACAGAGACTCCTGGTGTTGCTCCCCTATATAACGCCATTGTCAACAGATGCGCTTTAGCCACCCCTACGGAATGTGCCGAGCAACTGGAGGGCCATCTCGTCATTTTACTCTGTGCCTGGCATCGCACTGTCACGCATGTGATGGAGTGGATAATGAATAGTCCGCAACGCCCACTAGGACATCCACGGAATTACTTCTGGCATTACGAATTTCAGGACCAAAACGCCCTAGTAAATAAACCCCATGTCCACATGGGTCTAGCATTACACCAAGAAGAAAGGTCAGACACACTAAGCCGAGTCTGCTGCCAATCAAAGAGTTTATTCAACAAATCCTTTGGCACAGATTTCGAGACCTTAATTCAAGATCGTGTTATAGAACACAAAGATGTCCCCAACTTCCTCAACCACCTGCAGTATCTACAGACCCACATCTATAACTCCGGTGGTGGGCGCTGCATAAAATATACCGACAGCTCAGGGAATCCGAAATGCCGCTACACCCTGTATCTGGAACGAACAACGGCCTTTTTTAAGGAACGGGAAGGTTTATATACAGAGTCTACTCTGTTGAGGATGGAGGAACTGGGTCTTGCCATCTATAGTGAATGGAAGAACTCAATTGTTCCCATTGAGAGATACAGTGGAGGACAACATCAGTACCATGCTGTAAGTAGTGAATTCTTTGTCCCTACTAACCCCAGGCAGGTTATTCACCTTCCTGCGATCCTGTACCAACATCCAGGTGTGTGACTATAGAATGCAAAAGGCCTACCTTCTGAAGTATGAGGTTGGTAAAGAGGAACATACAAAGTATATCCTAAAAGAAACCTCCGAACCAGGTAAGTTCATTGGCAATCAACGAGGGATTGTCAATGAAAAAATTACGGGAGCGCGGATTGCTGAAGAGAAGAGGGCAAAGAAAGACAAAGGATTCACTACCAGAAACATAGGGGTACCTGAACTTGTCTTCCACTGCCTTAATCTGGGATACTTTAAAACAAACGTCCAGTTCATCCATATTCAAAGTTCAATCCCCGAAAATAGAACTGGATTCCTTCATCGCTATCCCATCGGTAAGGAACATAAACTCATAACAAATGACAATGAACTCAAACCTGTAGTTTAACGGGCTGCACCTCCGGTGGAAAGACAATTTACTCCATCACAAGAACTACTGATCAAAGACTACATAAAGAGCAGATATCGTGCTGACTATATCACGAAATTTAATTTGAGACCCCCAGAGTTACTAAATACATTTCAATCTTTGGAATTATACTACAAATGTTTCACTGAGCAATGTTATAGAAATAATCATATCTCAAAGGAGCTTGGTGAGTGCGAATGGATTAATGGGTTGGGTAATAGAGTGAAACTCCGCGCATCTGGTGTAGTGAAAGCTACTGAACACCTTTGAGACCAAGCCGAGAATGGTGTCCCTCTAGCGGCTGACTTACTTCACGATATTTTAGAGCCTATTATTCAGAACAGTCCTCAACATGTTAAATGGTTCGTTAACAAGTCCAAAACACAACCCACGATTGTTGTTTTTACCTCAATTACTCCGTTCTCTACTGAGAAATTCCTCCCTCACATAATGCTATCATTGGGTGAATTTGAAACGGAGCAGGATCTGTATAAAATTAATTACCTTGACAGTTTCATGTACAGTAAATTAATTCCGGACTCCCATTATATCACTGAGGGAGACTACAACAACCTTTTCTGATGCTACGTGGATGAACAACTGTACCACTACGCCATCTCACACAGACAATTTAATAACATGTTTCAAGCTGCAGACAGAGTCCTCAAGGCACTGCTGCTAAACAACAATATCGAGTTTAACAGTCTGCCACTGGCACAGGAATGTCTGTTCCGAGAGAGAGAGACATCTGAGATACTGAATTACGAGAGGAGGGCCAAGGAGTCCTTCATAGTGGCTGTACAGGAGAAGCACATTGACCTTCCTCAGGACATTGACACTATACCCTGTGACGCGCCCTCTAATTGGCTGCCTCATCTTTCCCGACACCCAGACCAATCTGACATATCATATCACGAACAGACTGATTCCCTACGTATTGGCATTGACAGTATTAATAAATATCGCGATCCAGATCAATATCGCTATACGGCGTATCTGTCTCCCCGTCTACCAGATGCCGGCTATTGTAGTACACCGACTCACCCTTCAGCCCCGGGTGGTCTACCAGACCGTCGAAGGCCATTTTAAAGGCTCTCCTGTAGCTTAGGGGTGATCCCGATAACATAAATGCCGCTGGTTCCCTCTCGATAACCACGGTCATAAATAAGTTAAGCAAACTTATCATCATCCAATCTTCCTGCAGGATATATCGCTTCTGATATACCTTTATCGCTCCTCTGCGGAATTGATATACCTCTTGCTTTCCCGGTCTCGCTCCCCACTTTAGCGAGTTCGCTAGTTCTGCTCCGTATTCTTCCCTGAACTTCCCCCAATCCATCGGTTTGTGGCACACGAGCCCCAATAATTGGCCCATTGCCACCGCCTCGCATTGGCCTGTGTTTTCGACTACCCCCAACCCATCCGGTGCCGTCATAGCCATAAAGACCTTCTGCATATCCAGGAGGTTGGTGGCGTCCGGACCGATGATCCACTCCGCATCCTCGCGAATCGCCGATCCTACTTTCGTCGTCGACTTCTCTCTTACCAAGACTTGTACCGCTTTCGGTAACCGGTTTAATTTCGGTCCATCCTTCTTCCCATACGTTCCTAGATCGAATAAGAAGATGTCCCCATTTGGCGCGGCCAAATGTAGGAGTATGGTCCTGGCCGACCCCGCCGTTCCTCGTCTCAAACCCGCCTCGTCTTCCACGGTTCCCTCGTCGTCTAGGATCATATATCCTCCCCTGTTGACGGACTCTATGAATCTCTTCCAGTCCTTCCTCGGTGATTCCCTCGGGTACTTCGGAATCCCGAACTTCGCCTCGTCCCCTTTCACCACGTAGTGGAAGTGTTGGAAGATCGCGTTGTCCAGCGACGGCGTCCCATAGGTCCCGACCAGCCGCTGTTCGTCCATCTCCCGGAAGTGATCCTGCAGCGCTCGTGCCGCGTGACCCCTTTCCAACCTCTCGTAGTATCCTCTCGTCTTCTCTTCCGGATGCCTCTCGGTGAAATCCACCAGTATCTCCTGACTCCGCCTTTCTCTTTCTGATCAAGTTGCACGCCATTCCGAACACTCACTCGCTCACCTGTAAGGTGGTGCCTTACCAAGGCGCAATACAGATGAGTGATGTATCTAAGATGTTCTGTACAGTCCGATAATGGCCTATTCCTTACTTAACTGCGCCTTTTAGCCTAAATTATTACTAATTAATTCTGAAGCTAGTAAATACACCCTAATTTCGATTTCTGTCCGTTACTTTTATTATGTTCCAGAATAACTTTCCTTGTGTTGCCATTATTTGTAACTTTCAGCCCTATTCTATTTATTTTTAATTTAATTTTTAATTCTACTGTCCTACTACTTACTATTGCCTATGGATTGTTCTATTCTCTAATCCACATTCTGGCCTACTCTGTGGGCCTGTGCAGTACAGCAGTATGCGTCGTGTGGCCACACGATTTACCCAGCTGTACTCATATGCCCCCCTCTCGCTACTAACTGCTAACTAATATCTATATCTTATATACCCTTTTTACCTCTTACTCTCTCTCTAACTAACGGTACTACGTACCCTCTAACTCTTCTCTAACTAACGGTACTACGTACCCTCTAACTCTTCTCTAACTAACGGTACTACGTACCCTCTAACTCTTCTCTAACTAACGGTACTACGTACCCTCTAACTCTTCTCTAACTAACGGTACTATGTAGCCTCTAACTCTTCTCTAACTAACGGTACTACGTACCCTCTAACTCTTCTCTAACTAATGGTACTACATACCCTCTAACTCTTCTCTAACTAACGGTACTACATACCCTCTAACTCTTCTCTAACTAACGGTACTACGTACCCTCTAACTCTTCTCTAACTAATGGTACTACGTACCCTCTAACTCTTCTCTAACTAACGGTACTATGTACCCTCTAACTCTTCTCTAACTAACGGTACTACGTACCCTCTAACTCTCCTCTAACTAACAGTACTACGTACCCTCTAACTCTCTAACTAACGGTACTACGTACCCTCTAACTCTTCTCTAACTGACGGTACTACGTACCCTCTAACTCTTCTCTAACTGACGGTACTACGTACCCTCTAACTCTCTACTTAACTAGCGGTACTATGTACCTCCTAACTAACTAACTCTAGGTACTACGTACCTCCTAACTAACTAACTAAATCTAGGTACTACGTACCTTCTTACTGACTAACTAACTCTAGGTACTACGTACCTTCTTACTGACTAACTTCTGCCTACTAACTGCGTACCTACTATGTACTATTATTTTATTTTTATTTTCTATTTTTATCTATTTTTATTTTCTATTTTTATATGTGGGGAAGGGTGTCTCGCCCTCAATCCCACCCCCCTCAGTCCAAAGCTTGGACGACTAAACTCATTACCAACTCCACTAAGGTGCCCCTTCTAACAGACAGCATTTTCCTACTGCTCTCCTGTAGGTTTTTCTGTCCTTCGCACCTATCTTACCACCTATCTGCACTTCTACCGATCGGACTCTTCCGTCCTCGTCGGAGTAAGTGCCTACAACTCTCGCCAACTGCCACTGGTTGTTGATGATAGTATCATCCGTAACGATTACGAGATCTCCCTCTCTTAACTCCCTATTTGGCTTCCTCCACTTACTCCTTTTATGGAGTGTGGGTAGGTATTCCTCTACCCACCTCCTCCAATACTCTGCGCTTATTGCTTTAGCGACTTTCCAACTTTGGCGGGAGTGTATGTCATCTGGGTCTACACCCCGCATATCGATGGTCGCTGGCCTTTCCATCAGGAAATGGCTAGGCGTCAGCACGTCTAATGACTCAGGGTCATCATTCTCTGGGTATAGCGGTCTGCTATTAATGATCCCCTCGCACTTCGCAAGCACTGTCCGTAAGACGTCCTCAGTGACCATGTGGGTGTTCATTAGCTTCGTCATTAGACGCTTTGAACTGCCCACCAGTCTCTCGACGCACCCTAGTGTATGTGGTGCATACGGCGTCCTTCTCTCCCACTCTACTTGTCGTCGTCTCATGGCTGCCCTGACTTCTTCTCCTTCCAAGATGTCTAAGGCCTCTGCCATCTCATTCTCTGCGCCCACAAAGTTGGTGCCGTTGTCGCTGTATATCACTGCGATCGTCCCACCTTTGCGGTCCCTAAACCTTTCTAAGGCATTAATGAATGCTGATGCGGTTGCATCTTGGGCGAGTTCTATCCCTACTGCCCGCGTGTTGTTACATACGAAGATGATACCGTAGCGTTTCTCCGTGTGCCGCATCACCTTAATCTTTATCGGCCCGAACATGTCCACACCGCAATGAGTAAATGGCGGGTCGTGCTGTCTTACTCTACTCGCTGGTAGTGGCGCCATCTCTTGTATGGCTCGCTCCTTCTACGCTCGTCGGCAGGTCTGACATTGCCCCACCACCGCTTTTACCTTCTTCCTCAACTGTTTGACCCAAAAGGTCCTCCTTATCTCGGTGAGGGTTCGGTTGGTGCCCCCGTGCAATATCGACTTGTGGGAGTCCCAAATAATCTGGTGAACTATTGGCGATCCTGTTGGAATTATGATGGGTTTCGGTGGTACGATTATGCTGTTGTTGTATCCCACCCTAGAATTCATTACTAGAATCCCGTCGTCATTAAGTTGTGGCGACAGCGTGATCAGCTCGCTGTCCCGTCGGAGGTGCTGTTGGTTACCGACCCATTCTACCTCGTCGCCATAGTTCTTCCGTTGTTCATAGCGGATGACTGCCTTGGCCGCTCCTTCCAGATCTATGGTTGTCCTGATCTTCTTGTCCTTGCCAACTCCCGCGAGGAAATTCCTGAAGGCTCTCCAGTACGCCACTAGTTTCTTGGTCTTATACCAACTAGAACTGTAGCTGAGGAGTTTATCCGTCGGGTTATCGCACAGTTCTCGTTTTGGTTGCACATCCCTAATCTCCCTCACCATCTGGGAGTATATCTCTTCTCCCTCTGAATCTCTCTCTTCTCCCTCTGACACTACTTCTGAGCCCGGGTCCACCTTTCTCATCGGCGGCCAGGCCTCCTTATCGCTCAGAAATTGTGGCCCATGTTGCCACAATACTTCCTTCTTCAAGAAAGTGTGGCGTACCACGCCCCTCGACAACAAGTCCGCTGGGTTCTCGTCCGTTGGGCAGTAGTGCCACCTTTCCAGTCCTGTGGTCGCCCTTATTTCGTCCACTCTATTTGCGACGAATATTGGGTATCTCGTCCTTTCGTTATATAGCCTACCAAGCACTACCATGGAGTCCGTCCAGTAGTGTGTCTCCACTATGTTTGGAATAGTGTCCACTAGGTAGGCTGTGGCTCTTACTCCTAGTCTCGCAGCTGTCAATTCTAACTTGGGAACTGATGCTGAATCTGGCGGCGTTGACTTTGCTTTGCTAAAGGCTAGTCTGGGTTTATGAGCCCCCTCTCGTTGTACTAAATAAAGTGCCGCTCCGTACGCCTCCAACGACGCATCGGAGAACATGTGTAGGTCCAGATTCGTCATGTTCCCATCCGGGAAATACACTCGTGGCATGTTGTATGTTCCCATCTTCTCCAAGTCTCCTGTCCACTTACTCCATTGTTTCTTGATTTCCTCTGGTACCTCTACGTCCCACTCATCCTTCAATTTGTATACTCTCTTGAGTATCTGTTTCCCCGTAACTAATAATGGGGATGCTAGGCCTAGGGGATCGTATATCCTTGCTATATACGATACATAGCCCCTCTTCGTGTGGATGTCTGCGCCCTCCTGGCTCAGCTGATACTTCAGTTCGTCTGTCTCTCTGTTCCACACGATTCCCAATGCCTTCTGTTGAGATTCTGTTCTCTTATTCGCCATGTCCTGCCCTTTGGCTGTTGTGGGATTATCCATGGTCGATTCTGGCCTCTTGTCCTCTATCGCCTTGATAAATTCTTCCGAGCTGGATTGGAATTTGGTCAGGTTAAAGCCGGATCCTTTCAGGATGTCGCGAACCTCGCGCCCCGTGTCCAGTATCTCCTTAACCGTATTTCCATACTCCATTCCGTCGTCTACGTAGAAGCCACGTTGAATCATATCGACGGCCCTAGTGCTGTATCTATCTTCCTTCCCCTTCACTGTGTCTCTGACTGCCATAGTCGTCGTAAATGAAGACGACTTGGCTCACATGTTTTGAACTACCATCTTATATGCCGGTATTATCGACGGTTCTTCCTCGCCGTTATACCATAAGAAGCGCTGACTGTCGCTATCTTCCTCCGTTACACGGACTTGGTTGAACATGCCTTCTATGTCGCACGTGAAGGTGTGTTTCCCATTCCTAAATCTAAGTAGGACCTCTATGCCCGAATTGTATATGTTTGGGCCTTCTAACAGGTAGTCGTTTAAGCATTTTTCGTCGGTCTTTGCCGATGCGTCGACTACCATCCGTAGTTTACCTTTCTTTGGGTCTAAAGCTACGTGGAGTGGCAGGTAATATGTCCTGTCCGTGTTCGGCTCGTCGACCGGTAACTCCACGGCCCATCCTTTCTCGACGTACTTCTTAATCGTTCTGTGGATGTACTCATTCTTCTCGGGGCTCCGTTTTAGTGTTTGTTTCAGCTTGCGGAGTCTCGTGAGTACCATCCCTCTATTATCGGGCAGCGGTATCTTCGGTAGTTTCCATACCATTCCTATAGTATACCGCCCCTCATTGCATGTCATCGATTCCTCCACGCTTTGTAAAGCCTGCTTGTCTTCTACCGAGGTCCCGACCCCGGTCTCTTTTAGTCCCTCGAAATCTTGCCTGAGCAGTCTTTTAAGCTGCTCCTCTGCTCCCTCATCATCCATTTCCTGCATTGTTCCCGCGAACATGCATCCTGATGTCTCCGACATCCTAAATGGTATCTTACTCTTGATTGGGCCACTCAGCGTCCACCCGAATGGTGTCAGTATCGCCACCGGGTCACACTGCCTGTCTTCGCCGAAGACCGTTTGTATTCTTTCGTGGGCCGTCGGGCAATCCATTCCTACTATGATGGATACCTTCCTAACGTCCACGTCTGGGATTGAGAAGTCAATGTCGTCCAGGAATTTATATTGCTCGACCTCGATGTTTGTTGGCCGCCTGGCATTGATATTAATTGACTCTATCACTTGGATGGGGTCGATGGTTGCCCCATAGTCGCATCCCGGTGCCACTGCTGCAATTGCGCACCGCCCGGTTCTCATCTCCAGGATCTCATCTTTGCTAGATATGGTTGTTACCGCCATTCTGCTTGGCCTCGTTCTCAATCCTATCTCTTCGGCCACCCATTCCTCGACTAATGTGAAGGCAGCTCCACTATCAACCAGCATTAGTGTTATTACTGATCGATTGCCTTCCCCAATCACTCGCACGGGTACTACTCCAAGTAACACCGTTCCTCTCTTCTTCGCCCCTACTGTGCTCGTCGCCATCGTCTGGCCTCTCCTCTGACCAAACTTTACCGGCTTCTCCTTGCACTCCCTTGCTCTATGTCCACTCATTACACATCGCGAGCAGATTTTGTTGCTCAACGCATAATCTATCTGATCTTGCCTAGGTAGCGCCTGCCAGTACCTGCAGTTCATGGTTTGATGAAGCGCATTTGCGTGTAGCTGGCATTTGCTCTTTGGGTCGTAGCCCTCTTTATACAGTGCATTGCGTATCGCAGCTGCGTTTGTACCAAAGTCCCTACTATTCTTATTGTTTTGATTCGGCCTACTGGACGTACTGGGGTTATGTTTATTCGTGTTGTTATTGTTCCCCTGTCCGTTCCATGGTGTTGTCTTATCTTCGGCTAGCTGTGGACTTGCAGTCCCCTGCGTCGCTGCATATGGCAATGATTGCCTGAGCCTCGGTAATGCGTTTGATGTATTGTGCTCTGGTTTCGGTCTATGGTAATCCGTCTTCGGTCCCTTTCCCAGGCTATCTTCGCTATAGACTGGGTCAGTTATTAGTTCAGCCTCGTAGTTTAAGAAGCTTGACATTTCTTCTAAACCCGGTTCCACACCCTTCTTGTCTCGAGTGGAGAAAGCGATCTTCCTCCACTTGTTGCGCAGCCAGTTTGGTAGTGCCTGTGCTATCGTGGTGATGTTATTGGATGCGTTGAGCTCGTATGGCGCGTCTAGCGTCTTCAGCACGATTAGCGCCTTTTCGACCTTGTTAGTGAACGTCTTAATGCTAACGGGATTATCCTGTAGGCCACCCGATGTTATGCCTCTCAGTGTCTGTCTGATGATCTTGGCCGGGTGCCCGTATTCCCTGTCCAGTGCCCGCCATGCTGTCGTGAAGCCGCCCTCTATTCCTTGATATTGCCTCACGATATCGTATGCTGGGCCTCCCGTGTATACTTGCAGATACTTTAGGCACTCCGCCTGCGTCAAGTTTTTTGTTAGTATTTCGTTACTATACATGCGCCGAAACTGTAGATATTCTTCCGGCCTACTCCCATCGAATTTGAATGGTTCCACGGGTGGTAACTCGATCCTCGTTTTCAACGCATCGATCAACGTGGCCATCCCCATCGCCTGCGCTTCCAATGGATTCGATGGGTGCTGTATAGTTTCTCCTGTCTGGTGCGGTTTGTCCGTCCTATTTCTTGATTTTCTTTGACTTGGGTATGTCATCGGGGGTAGCGGCCCCCTCCATATCTCTGTGTCACACGACCTATTTTCATCCAAGGGTCTCGTTGTTCTTGCTCCTATCGGGGTATATTGTTGATATTGTGATGGGGGAATGTCACCCTGTCCCCCCCCCCCACCGGTATGTTTGGTACTGGGGTTGATGTTAATATATTGGGGCCCATACACCTATCCGCAATAATTCCCCCCTCCCCTGGGTATATGTTATGTCCCTGCATGCTGTAGTCATACTGCTGTACTGGTACCGGTATAGGCCTATCAGCTTCTGGCCTACTCGCCGGTATGTATTCCGCGACTTCCGGGTTTAATCCCGTTGTCCGCGCTATCCTATCGCCTACATTGCCTCTCTCAGCATGGCCTATGGTATGTGCAGTAAGGCCTACAGTATGTCCTACAGTCTGCATGTGTCGTTCGGGATCAAAGTTTATTCTTCTCGAATAGTCCTCCCCACGGCTACCGTATTCTCGATCGGTAGGTCCATTCCGTCGGAAAGTTTCTCTTCGACCTCCCTCTCTACTGTTCTCGTCTTCGTACCGGTACATCGCGTACCCCTCCATCGGCGCGTAATGTACCTCACCAGGTCGCATCTCTCCGGGGCGACGGCAATCTCCCGGAGTCCGACCCCACTGACTCTCCGTTCTCATCTCGACTACCGACGGCTCGCTATCCGTCCTCGCTCTTCTATCATTCGCGGCGATACTTTTACTACTGTCTACTACTCTTCTTCTCCTTTCAGTGTAGTATTCTCGCTCGTGAGATCTCTCGTCGACCTCCCGGTTAAACCCCACTGTTCTTCTTCCCTCTTCTGATCGGGCTCGACGCTTCGTCCGCCCTCTCACGACGTCAACCTGTCTCTCTCTGCTCGGTCGCACGCCGCTCTCTGCTCGGTCGCACGCCGCTGGGGATACTCGCAATCCCCCTATTACTCTCCGTCGCCGGGTGATGCGGTTTACCTATTTCGGCCCGCGCATTATCCGCTGACGGCTGTGGAGCACTCTCTGCCCCCCCCCCCCTTTCGCCGCTAACTCGCTGTTGTGGGGCTCTTGTAGCCCCCCCCCCCCCCCCCCACTCGCCACATCTAACTTCACTATCTCTCACCCCGCTACCATATCCCTCTCTCGTCGACACATCAACCCTACCGCGGTCGGGTCTATTCACCCCCGCCTCTCCCTCTGCTATTGCGTGGCCTACCAGGCCCTCTACCCCCTGCCTACCAACTACGTGGCCTACCAGGCCCTCGCTGGGTCTACCCAACCCAGCCACTCCCTGCCTATCAACTACGTGGCCTACCATGCCCTCACTGGGTCTACCCAACCCAGCCGCTCCCTGCCTACCAACTACGTGGCCTACCAGGCCCTCGCTGGGTCTACCCAACCCAGCCACTCCCTGCCTATCAACTACGAGGCCTACCAGGCCCTCACTGGGTCCACCCAACCCAGCCGCTCCCTGCCTACCAACTACGTGGCCTGCCAGGCCCTCTCTGGGTTGGCTCAATCCCGCCACTTCCGGCCTACCAATTATACGGCCTACCAGGCCTTGTCTGCCTGGCCATACATGCCCGACGTGTTCACGTTAATAGCACCCATATTGGAAACGGAATTAATTTGTTCGTTTGAAACAAAATCATTTGAATTATTTTGTAAATTCGGGCTTGGATCATTACTTAAATTATTTGAATTATTATTGTTTTCTAAATTTAAATTATTATTCGGATTATTTTGCACATTTAAATTGAAATTATTATTTGTATTTAAATTTAAATCACTGCTACTAGGTAAAGTATTATTTGCTGCAATAAAAGGATTAGGGTTATCCAATACGGTACTATTAATATTAATGACGTCTACTATAGCATTATTATTACCCCCCCCCCCCCCCCCCGCCCGTACGGTCACACCAGTCTTGGGTCTGTCGTGCGGTCCCTGTAAGTGGGGTATTAATAAATGTATCCACGGCCCCTGGCTCCTCGAAAATACTCGAGCTAGCCCCACTCTCAGACGCCCCTATTCGCGCCAATTCCCGTTCGCGCGTGTGTATAGCTTTGTACCCTGTAAGCTCACCTTGACGTTTCTCTAGTTCCTTTTGCTCACACTCCTTCCTTGCCATTCTCTCCGTACACTCCCGTGCGTCCCGTTCGGCCAATTCCAACTCTCTTCTAGCCCCCTCCCTTCGTCTCGCCTCACGCTCTCTGCGTTCGTTTTCCTCACTCTCCTCGCGCTCTTTGCACTCGTTTTCCTCTTTCGCCACACGTTCCCTACGTTCCGCCTCACGCTTTTCGCGCTCATTTTTCTCTCTCGCCTCGCGCTCTTCTTGTTCCTTCCTCCCTACTTCCTCACACTCCCTAAGGCTTCTCGCGGCCCTTTCGGCCCTCTCTCCGGTTTCCTTAATCAACGCCATTTCCCTCTCTAGCAGCACTCTCCCCTCCTCTAACCGTCTACCTACTTCCCTTTGACCTTGCTCTATTAAATCGAGACGGTACGCGGCATTTATCTCTCTCACCCGTCTTTCTTTCACGGAGGATGTAGCAGACTTATCGGTTGTAACGGATTCCCTCCGCCTCCCCGTCCTACTAACCTTCCCCCGCCTCCCGGAACTTCCTCCGACCGACGAGGCTGAATCCTCGGGGTTAACCTCGGATTCGTCCTCCTCAGGTCTCTCCCAACCCACTAGTTTTACTCCCCGGGCATCGACTAAGTACGGCCCTACGTACACTACGCTAGGTTCTATACCCCTATACCGCCATAAGTCATACAGTTCCTCGGCAACCCCTCTCGCTCTCTCCTCGGCCAGTCCTCTTTGCCCGAAGCGCATTAGATAATAAAAGTGTCTATTCGACTCACCTAGTCTTCTCTTTAGTTTTACCTTGTCTATCGTCGCCCCTCCTCTGGCCTCCTTTAATAGTCTCCGGGTCGCGTTGTAGGCCCGTCGAAGTCGATCAGAAACCCCGACGTCCTCGTCGCCGACCTCTCGTCCGTCTCTCCGGGTCCGGCGTCGTACCTCGGCCCCACCGTCGCCGTTTCGGTGGGCCGCTCGTCGCTCTCGGCCTGTGGCTGGCCGGCGACATCGGTACCGACATC
This sequence comes from Nemertoderma westbladi, assembly GCA_032718475.1. NCBI lineage: Eukaryota > Metazoa > Xenacoelomorpha > Nemertodermatida > Nemertodermatidae > Nemertoderma > Nemertoderma westbladi. Next base: position 28,072 of record JAUCBJ010005266.1, read on the forward strand.
TCCTCCGTCTCTTCGGGTCCGGCGTCGTACCGTCGGCCCCACCGTCGCCGTTTCGGTGGGCCGCTCGTCGCCCTCGGCCTGTGGCTGGCCGGCGACATCGGTACGTCGACCCACGTCTCGTGTCGACTCGTCTCCGTCTCCCTCCGTCTCGCTCTCTCCTTCTCTTGGCTCGACCTCGGGTTCCAGGCGGCCCCCCTCATCCTGGACTGCCGGATGACCCGTTACCGATGGGTCCGGCGTTGTGGGCCTGTACCGCCTGGTTGCGGCCTCGCGGATCGTTAATTCTTCGTCCGGGGTCCGCGTCGGTGTTGTCTCACCTGACCGACTCATTTCCGTTAACTCTAGATTGGTGGCTGGTAATCGCTGGGTTTAGTTGACTAGGGGAACAGCTCGGATTTAATTACTGTGACGGGATCCAGGAAGGATCCCGGTTTATCCGGTTGTTTAGTTCACGCGTCCCCGCCGTGTGTGAAAGGTAAAAAGAGTTCGTGTCGTTCGTCGTATATAATAATCGGTTGTACGGGTATATAGATATAGGTATAGATATGGATAATGTTGTCGTATACGGAAGGCGGGATACGGTAATTAAAGTCCCGGTCCTTCCCTAGCTAAACTAACTAACCTAACTAGCACCAATATGATACTGAGATAACTGAACTGAAATGATTACTGCCAAGTGGCTATATTGCACGGTTGGCCTTGTTACTCTACCTAATCGATGCCTTTCCCCCCTCTGATTGGTTGATACCCTTGTTGGCGCCCTTTGGAGTGTTCCCGTTCACTCCACCTGTTCTCTCTGGGTTAGGGGTTTGGCCCCTGACCCTCATTGTGTTTCTCCTTCCCATTTTGTTGGGGTGGCACGAGTGATTGATTACCCAATCTCGTGGCCCCCAATATTGCTTATCGGCTTAACTTTATGGGGTGTTAGCGGGATTGAATAAGCTAACAAAGTTTAACGACGAAAACGAAATCAAGAAAGTGGACCATGACGGCCAATGCCTATATGCTTGATACAATAAGTCGCGTCAATGCACAGACTGTGTGGGGCCTACAATAATACTAAAGATCCGAGATCGAAAAAGGTTTGTATCAAATGTTAACCCTTTGTGTACCAACACTTAAGCCTTTAAGGTGGCAGTCTGCCGCCTTTAGATAAATATATAATAACCCACAGGGCGGCAGGGTGCCGCCTTTACATATAATATCACCTGACTCCCAGGACGGCACTGTGCCGCCTTTATCTAAATACTCTTATAACTTTATTATGACTTCTGGTACGGAACAATGGAGTTCATATTTGTGTTGGGCAGGAAAAACTACACTAGAAAAGTTACTTTTATATTCTGCTTGAAGGGTTTTCAATTGATTAGGAGAACTTATAAATTTAAATTTAGCCAATAATTATGTTACAAATTATAAAGGCGGCCTTGTGCCGCCCATGGAGTTCAAAATGAATGAATTACAAATTTTGACAATAATTTAGGTGGCAGCGTGCCGCCCTATTTGGGGGTCTAGGATAATTAGTAATAATAGTTATTCGCTTTTTATTAATCTCTGGTACGATAAGAAAAATAATCCTTGGTCCGATGAAATTTTTTTTTCTTGGTCCTTGGGAGGAAAACACAATGTAATTTATATTTGGTACGCAAAGGGTTAAATTTAAAATAACTTGTATAGTGATACTACATAGCGTATTGTATATTACTATTTTATAGAATTTTATACAATCTTTCGTCTATGTATTCATGTCTTGCAGGCGCTGATCCAGAATATTTCATAGGGGGAGGGGGGGGGGGGGGGGGGGGGGTGCAAAGTATGGGATGATGGGCCCTAATGGAGGGGGGGGGGGGGGGTGTCCCGTCATTTTTTTGAAGTTTTATGAATTCCCACTAAGGGGACCTAAATTCACTATTATTAGGGAATAATAATAATTGTTTATTCCAGGACACCCAAGTTTCCCTGGTGTCCCCATAACGTACATGGCCTATAGTTCTAGCACAAACAAAAAGTAGAGTAAAACAAAATAACAGTCTGTTGATCGGTCGGTCGGACAGTGAGTGAGGTGGGTGGGACGGGAATATTGGTTTTCGTTAGAAAATACAACGTCTATATATCCTGCTCCTTTCACTCAGTTGTAAGGTAAAAACATAGTTTATTGTTGTGGTTAGAAGAGTAAAAGTTTCACTCTGGGAATGTTCACATGGGCCTTCTAATAAATACATTTTTAACATTTTGTTGTGCAGGTAAAGTCGTCTCGATTTATTTGGGAGTTGGCAGAAAGCTTGGTCATTCCTCAGATTAGGGAGAGATCCACACGACCAGGACTAGACCTTACAACCAAATCCCAGATGGCAATTATCTTGGGTGAAGCCGTTGGAACTCCCGCTGAATCGTCCAACAACAACCGCAACCGGAAAGTTCTTAACGCGGGTTGAGAAGCCGTTGCGTTGCTCCGGGTGCTTGCAGGCAACCACAGGTAATTCCAACAAGTAGGCCTATATTTATATTTATATTTAATATTTCAATTTTTTATTTTTTTATCCTTTTAATTACATTATTATAAATTATATTATATTCTGTCAACATGTATTTTTATATTTGGTTGTATGTTAGTTCAGGGTCGGAATATAATTATATGTGTGTCATAAATCTATTTAGAATTCAAGCCCCTTGTGAATTTTAGTTTGTATTTGCCGTCATATTTTGCGCTATTAATTCGATTTTTGAATGTCAAATGACACTCCTGTACCTAGAAACGATGTGTTCGAAAATTACAATGTACACATATAACATGTACAATGTTACATATAATACACATTTTTTGTTACCATATACTGTAATGGTGTCGCTGACAACTAAAATTGTTTTAACGTTAGTGGGTGTTGAACAATTAATAATATATGTTTAAAATTACTTGTCTATCTCTCGACGGTACTTATTTTTATGAATTAGTATAATGGTTATGTTTGTAATTTGTTATGCTAGCAGATATACTGCAGTTTGCCAAATTATTTGAGGCATTAGCTATTTCTCATTCGTACTTATTCTATATATTTGAATTTGCTCATATTATTATATCTTCGTAGTTACTTTACACTCTCGGTTTGTATGCATAATTGTTAAATATTTTGTAATTTGATAAGTTTTATATTCCTTTGATTTCAAATACAAGAGGGAGAGGGGGGGGGGGGGGGGGGGATTCCTGTCTCGGTGAATTAGCAATGTAAGGGTCAATGATTAATTTTATTGCTCATTAATTATCAAGTAGGGGAGAAGGTTATGAGATAAACAAAATGTTTTCATATTCCATTCATATTCTTCTACTATTTTCACTACAGAGTGCAATGCCTTCGCAAATAATCTTGCAAAAGAACATTCGCAATCAGTCAGAGAAGATGTCATTAAGACGTTTAAAACTCGCCAACGATTTAAAGCAGGAACCAATAATTAGTCTACTATGGCCGCCACACCCTGGACTACTGTATCTCAACGCCAACTGGGCTCCCACAGACTGCGCTAGCATGGTCTCCCTCCCTTACTTATCACTATGGCCAGTACTGGCTTCTATAACTTGTTCTGTGCGTCTATACAGTAGGTATTTGCATACCAGTACCTACAGTATATATTTATTTATAATACATACAGTACACTACTACATATCTATGAATATTAAATGTTCTTTTGCAAGATTATTTGCGGAGGCATTGCACACTGTAGTGAAAATAGTAGAAGAATATGAATGGCGTTGACAGCCAATTTCTAATGATGGACTATTTCCAGTACATGTTGCAATATAGCAAGTGCTGCTGGTCGAAATGGGAGAGACCGCCCACGCAGTAGTGTCTCCACTTGTACCAAAATTAAAAAATAATCTTTGACAATCTCGCGGAGATTCGTTGCTGGGTATGTTAATCCCCCTTGATTGAGTAGGTCGAAGGATGGCGGTGTAGAATCCGTGAGACCCAGGCTGCCAGACTCGTAGTCTGACAGACAAAACGGCAGGATATTACGTTTGAATTGAACTAACAGCCTAATTGATTCTCGCCTGCCATATATTGTCTAACGGGTATGCAGAAAAAATAGTATACATTGCTTCAGTAATTATTGTTATTAAGTTGCTTGAGTTACGTTAACGTTAGTTACTTGAGTTACGTATCGTTACGGTAGAGCGTTGTGTCTCAGCTTGACATACAGACATATGTAATATAAACTACAGCACTAGGCCTAACATGACAATGAATTAATACGATGATACGTGATACATATAAAGACAATAATTACCGGTAGCACCGAGACATAAGTAAGTAACCGGAAGTTGCCAAAATGGCTGCTTGATAATAAATACGTCATGTTAAATGTTAATACTACTTTTACTAAGTACAGTACGAGTTCAATTTATACACAAACGGATAATATATACTGTATAAAGATTTAGACCGATAAATAAGGGGGGAAACGGGGTCTGCTGCAACATAGCCGACCCTAAAGTCCGACGACTGGGACTTTACTAAATAACAAAAACTATTCACGTGCTTCCTCCAATAAGCATAGCTGGCCGAGTGTAATCCTTGTTTTTCATACGAACTTTAACCGACCTAACAATGCCACACTACCAGAAAAAGTTTATACTACTCTGCCTAGTGGCCATTGTCCATGTGGGGTGTTCGGTTCAATCACGGGCACAATATCATTCACACTCAGATTGCGGTGCTCATGGAGCCACACTCTACGTTCAATAAGTGAAAGCACATATTCTCTCATCCATCGCCGCCAGAATTGGCTGGTGATAGCTTGAGTAGCTTTCCACAAACTCTTAGAACATATATCTTTGTCGTCAAAGATTCCAGGAGGGAGGTTTGGATTTGCTCGACCTAACAGTATATGGTTAGGTGTTAGAGCTTCTGGGTCATTTGGATCCACGCTGACATGAGTTAAAGGACGACTGTTGAGAAGACTTTCAACTTCAGCCAAGACAGTCATAAGGAGTTCATCAGAAACTAATTGATTACCAAGAACAATTTTAAGAGCTTTCATAGCTGACTGAACTGGTCGTTCCCAACTTCCTCCAAAGTGAGGACCTGATGGAGGGTTGAAATACCACTTGATACCCTTCTGAGATAATGCATCGACAATAACCTCTTGATTCCAACTGTCAAGAGATTGACGAAGTTCCTTTTCACCACAAGTGAAATTCGAACCATTATCGCTATACACAATTGAGGGGTTTCCACGACGAGCAATCATGCGTCGGAATGCCATCAGAAAAGAATTAGTATCTAATGAATAGGCGAGCTCTAGATGAACTGCGCGAGTTACGAGACATGTTGTGAGAAGGACATAACGTTTAATGGACCTACGCAATAACTTGGTGTAGAATGGACCCATGTAGTCAATTCCAATATTTACAAATGTAAAGTCATGGGGGAAAGACGAGGACGTGGCAGTGCCGCCATCAGTGGTGTTTCGGGCTGTACACGGCGTTTCTTACAGACGAGGCACTTATTTAAGACCTTCTTCACATAAAGTCTACCTGAAGGATCCCAAAAAGATTGCCTGAGGGCATTTAGGGTCTGCTCCACACCTTCATGTAATACATTATCATGGACATCCTCAATGATAAGCTTGGTGAGATGGGCATCTTTAGGTAAGATGACTGGGTGCCGCGTTGATATGGAGAGATGAGATTTGCTAATCCTACCACCTACGACAAGCAAACCAGACTCATTAAGAATTG
>JAUCBJ010005268.1:0-22994 GCA_032718475.1 Nemertoderma westbladi
CACCGTCAGAAATTGCCTGATTTGCCCCCAGCTGTGAGAAGGCAACTAGCTAGCACAGACTTAGGTAGTACAGAACCCACAGACCAAATTATTAGAGTAGACAGACTCCCTACTATAGTAGATGAGCCTGAAATAATTAGGCCTGTTCTCGAAGCCACCCCTTTGGTGATAGAGACACCTGTACTCCCAGAACCTACCTCTAAATTCCCTTTGCACAGCACTAAACTACCTGTGCCCAGCAGAACAGCCCCTGAGACAGTTCCTGTCCTGGACTCCGAGCGAAATATCAACGATTTGTCGCCCGTTGTCCCTCGTCTACCCGCTACTATGTTGGCGGCCCCCGCTTCGGCGGTCGAGTGGGTGGATGAGGGACGGCGGGGGATGGATCTCCTGCTCGGGCAGATGCAGGAGACTGTTCAACAGTTCAATGGAACAGTAAGAGAAAGTAAGTTAGAATTACAGGAAGTGCAGCAGAGTATCGCGTTAGAACGCGATAAGTTAGTAAATCTACAAAAGGGTATACCAACACCCCCTGTAACAATGTCTAGGTCTGAAGTATTTCATGCGCAAGGTGTGGAGCCTACACGCATCTATACTGCTAGTGAAGTAGAAACTCCAATAGTAAACCCTATTAAGGGTAATTATAAACCTGTTGACAATGATATTCCATATAGACCTGATAATAATCCGAGAAATTTATATACCGATAACTCGATATTAAATAATACGATGGCCCAAGAAAGTTTTACGCGTCAAATGGCTAGAACCGAAGCCCGTCAAGCGGTAAAGGTGGGAGAGATCGTCAAGTTCAATGGAGATGAGATGAAATGGTTACCTTTTAATGAATATTATAAAGATAACATACAGAACTCTGTGCTATCTAACGGAGAGAAACTTAGATTCCTCATCGAGTGCTTGGAAGGATCTCCCAAGTTAATGGTGTTAAAGTTTATTGGACATCCAGATGGATTAAGACAAGTTTGGAATACACTAAACATCAGGTATGGTAATAGGAATAACATAGCTAGGTATTTGTATGCAAAATTGGTAGCGCCCCGAAAGTTCATTAGCAGCGGGATTATAGAGTTTTCCGATGAGATTCAATTCATATCCTCTCATGAATTTGATAAATTGTCATTTTATACAATTTATAATATTCCCAAAATTCCATTAATTAATAGATCATGGGAGCGGAGATTCACCCTATTAAATATAGTAGTGTGAGAGAATCTCCAATATATAGTCAATAGCCAATAAAATTCATAAAATCATGTATAAAGGGGAATATTGACAATTAAAGAATTACTATTAAATAGCATCCCAGATCTGTATGCATGCGAATTACCCTAATTCTACTGCTAGCTTTCCATAATGTCACCATAGCAACAACCACGCTAGAATTAGAAGGGAGTTAAAAGAACAATAGAAAGCTTGCCCCATTGAATAGCATACGGAATAAATAGCACACTGCTAGTATCCAGGGATACATAATAATAACGTGGCATTCTGGAAGGCACTTGACTAACGGACAAATGGCCCGAATGTGTACAATTTGTGACAGTTGTGTGGAATTTGTGCGTTTATAGGTGAATGTTACTACTAAAGTGTGTTTACAGTAGCGAGTCGCAGTTGTGAAAGTAGCCCTACCTCTGCAGTAAGAACCTGAAGTAAATCTAAGCCCTTGGGACGGATGGTGGAGTGACTCGCGCTGGTTGTTGTTGTCGTTGTGTAGCTACTACGTTGGCGAGAGACACAGTGGCGACAGTACATCAGCGCTGAGGAGCTTGCGCTGTCCGGGGGCATTGAGGGGGAGGCAGCGACGACCGCTAGCCTAAATTATAATTAATTATAATATCGATAAACTCATATTGCAGCTATGACTGAGTTGATAGAAGATGATCTTGGTATCGGGGAGCTATATACCCTACCATTGCAAGCATTTGTTGATAGTTTAATACGCGGCGACGCTAGTCAAACTACTACGGAGGACGATGGCCGTTATATCGAACCGCCAATGTAAAAGGAACAACTCACGCGTGAATTGGACTATAGAAAATTCACCGCTCGCTATACGCATCGTAATGGTATGTATATGGACTTCTTAACTACTGGTAATCCTATCGATTTACACGATACGGACGATATAGACACCGAAAGGGAAATGGTTCTATTTAAATATCATACCCAGCGGAGTCGGAACGATGAACTGAGAATCGAACACGAAAAATTCTATTCGAAATCGACTCGAAAGAGAAGACATTGAAAAACCGGATAAACGCAATGACTTCAACGTATATTTGGAATTCTTGAGAGAAACATTGTAAAACTGGAGAAAGATCACCCGCGTTTCCCCTACAAGACGTGCGTCTTTGGTATTATTACTATGAATGCCCTAGACCCAACCAACAAACGGAAAGACATAAACATCCGCGGAGACGTTGCGCTAAACACAGTTTTACTCGCTATACTTAGGGGAGTTTCGAGCGAAACTTGTTCGACGTATCACCTACGCTCGCTCGACTCAAAAGATCCTTAAATAAACCGATGATCAGAGTTCCGGAATACTCGGTCAGACCTCCTCATTCCCTGGTTAGACCTCAGACTCTTGATCCTAATAGTATCACGGATCCTCCCGAACTGTACTCACTGTTCAAAGATCTAGTGTTACCCGAACAATTAGTCGGTGGCACTCCGGTTGTGGGCTCCCTAGATATTCGCCCATCTTACCTAGCCGGATTGGGACGTGGACACCTAATATCGCCGTTCAACCCGTATAATCGTCCCAGTCTAACCCTGATACAACCTGTCACCGAGGTGGAGGAGAACGTTGTACGAAACGCGCTAGACGCTATTTGACAAAAGATCGGAAAACGAACTTACGATTGTTTAGATAAACGTAAATTGCAGCGGCAAGTCCAAGCGGTAAAATAATTAGCTTTACCCCAGTTTGATCGGGAAATCCAGAATCTCGAGGAAGACATCGAACTTGGACGAATCTACTCTCTGCAAGAGTTTTTGGACGAACGCTTCCAATGACCAGCGGAGGAAAATCAGCTCGAGGAGAAGCATATCGAAATGGACGAGAGAGAAGAAGCAGCTTTAGCCCAGCCAGAAGCTCAAATCCTTATGACCGATCTCTATTCCAAAACCATTATTCATCCTTCAATGGTTCCCCATTTCGGAGACAAACTCTTCCCCACAGTACAACCCCAACCGGTTGATATCAACCTAAGATCTCGAAATCTTATCGCTGACGCTCCTATGTTACAACGTCCGCCAATCGAGGCCACTCGAGTCGACGGTATACTCGTTGACCCTCCGGACAATCGAGCGGATCTTGTCCGTCGTATGGTACACGAGGTCAACCTACGCGCTAGACCTTTACCGACCTTATGGGATCAAAGACCACCCTTATTATTTCTCACTACTAAATTTCTCACTACTCATGGTCCACCTACCGCTCTTGTGCAAACGACCCGTCAGGGACCAGTAAGGGCTGCTGTCTTGAAACACGCTCTGAAGGTTGTTCGACCTCGCTCCACTGAGGTTGATATCGATCAACCGGGTACCTCGACCAGCGGATACACCGACCGTAACCCTAAACCTTCCGATGCAATTGTATTGCACCCTTCACCCAGGAGTTATAGCCCTCCTAGTAAAGTGGCTCGCCCCAAAGGACTCTTGCTAGCCTCAAAAAACTGTGTAAACGCCGTTCGTGTAAGAAGGACTAACTGTTTAGAGTATTTTTATATTTTAAAAACTGTGATTTTTTATATTTTATAGAATTAAATCCCATTTTCTGGGAGCGGTGTAAAAGCTTTTGCGGATATAACAGGTCATTTTTCTCTGCAATATACTGTGTAGGTGTTTTAGCGGACATAACAAGCCATTTTCTCCGTAATGTACCGTGAAGGTGTTTTAGCGGACATAACAAGCCATTTTCTGCCGCAATGCGCCTAATACTCTAAAAGACTGGAACTCAGATGACGAAATCTGTCAGCTGATTTACTTTAAATGTGGAACCTCTCTTTGTTCTGCTCAGCCAATCAGAGCGATTTTCATTTTATGTTGGACAAGGGCCTATGTAAAACTGCGCAATGCATTACGGTCTTTGTTTACCTTTTCTAAGCCTCGGAACACCGGCTTAGAATTCTTCTGTGCTTCTGTAGAAGTTTCAGACTTTGGCCAAACATTAGATGGCTTTGATTACAAGAACGTAAATCTATTATCTGATGAACCTACTGGACTGACTGCAGTACTACCGATACTGTGCTTCTTTCACCGCATTATTTTACTTCTGTTTACTGTCTGTTATTAATTGTTGTATATTGATGGATATGTTGTTATATTTGGAGAATACCGATAAATAACCATAAAACCCCCAATCTTCTTGATTACTGAAGGTAAGAGGGACCGGTTACCTGTAGCAATTGCGACTTACATTATAGTGGTTTTTGTGTGAATTAAATGCTATTTCATAATCCCTACATGTGTCAGTTGTTATCCTCCTTATATATGATCAAATTCAGTGACGGTCGGCAGATCAGTGCGAAGTAGTGTGAAGTCGTGTGCAGTAGTGTGACAGATAATAAAGCATCTCCTAAAGAATGCGCTATTTACGAAACTCAGTGGCCATCTCGTTGTGTTTAGTATAAGTCATAACTCTGTTTTTATACTTAAAGCGCCACGTCCAAAGGAACTGTTAATATTTCCCCGAAAGTGAATAATATTGTCAGAGATTATATAGTAACGATCAATCGAATAATACAGTAGGTCTGCACCGCAATCACTTCAAAGCACCCGAATCCAGTCTCCCTTAACAGTGGGTGAATGATCGGGCATGATGATCGCGCTTCGGCTAATGTTACTTCATGTGCACTAAATACTTGTTATAGGCTAAAGTCGATTTATAAACAAGAGGACACCTAAAATTAGCAGGTTAAACTGCTAAAGGTCTGAAAGCGCGAACAGATGCCCTAAAATCGGCTTGCGGCGGACTGAATTTTTTTAAACCTGTTAAACCCGGGGGGGGGGGGGGTCAATATGACCCCCCCGTGGTTTTTTTATTATAATTCTGAAACAAACGCAGTTGGGAATCTGCAATTTTATGACTTTTCCTAAAAATCTATTGTCTTCCTAGTAGTGAAAACCGTTTTCAAAAATATTTGGTACTTTTCGAGTTATAGCACCATTTTTTAACCCTACTTTTGGCACTTTTTTTGAGACGTTTTTTGAAAATTACATTTCATTAAATATGAATTGTAACATCTCTATTTTTGATTTACACCGGTTTTTTGGTGTTAGAAATTGGATGGAATTCATATAAATTTATTTAGAAATTTCAAACTTGTTTTTTTTGGTGGGTTCCAAATTTTGGTGCCAGCCTTGTATTTTTCGGATGTGTGTGCAAAATGTGGTGCTAGCACCAAATTTTGAAAACCATCAAATATATCAATTGATTGTGTCACCTTGTTTCTTGCGTTATACGGGTTTGTGATGGTTCTGAATTCAATGGAATCAGTAAAAATTTCATAAGAGTTCTCAAACTTGTATTTTTCGCCAGTGGTGAAAATTGTTGTGCCAGCACCAAATTTTGGAAAATATGTAAATTGATAAGTAGATAGTATCACCTTATGATTCGTGCCTCTATGTAGTATCGATTTATGCGAGTCCCAAATGATCTGGTGGACTATTGGTGATTTGTTAGGAATTATTATGGGTTTTGGTGGGATAACTAAGCTGTTGTTGTTCACCACTCTGGAATTCATAACGAGAATCCCGTCGTCGTTCAACTGCGGGGACAGCATGTTGAGCTTGCTGTCTCGACAAAGGTGTTGTTGCTTGCTAACTCTATCCACTTCGTCGGCGTAGTTCTTTCTCTGCTCATATCATATTATGGCTTTAGCCGCTCCTTCCAGATCGATGCTTGGTTTCCTTTTGGCATCCTTGCCCACTCCCCTAAGGAAATCCCCGTAGGCCCTCCAATACGCTACCAACTTCTTAGTCTTATACCAGCTGGAGCTGTAGCTGAGCAACCTATCCGTCAGGTTGTCGCATTGTTCTTCTGATTTTGGTGGCACCTCCTTGACCTCTCTCACCATCTGGCTGTATATCTCTTCCCCTTCTGAATCCTCCCCCTCTTCTCCTGGTGCTACTTCCTCTGAGCCCGGGTCCACCTTCCTCATTGGTGGCCAGGCTGATCTATCGTTCAGGAAGTGTGGCCTGTGTTGCCACAACCCTTCCTTCTTTGAGAAAGTGTGGCGTGCCACGCCCCTTGGTAACAAATCTGCTGGGTTGTTGTCGGTAGGACAGTAATGCCACCTTTATAGGTCAGTCGTCGCCCTTATCTCGTCTACCCTATTCGCGACGAATATGGGGTATCTCGTCTTCTCATTATGTCTTTATGCAATTGACATTTGTATCCTGGGTTGTAACGTTCCTTATATAGCCCTATGCGTATTGCGTATGCGTATTGCATATGCGTATTACATATGCGTAAATATTCCAAAGACTGTTTTTCTGAACTTGTTGTTCCTTGTTAGTGTGATAATAGGCCCTGCCCTACAAGAACAAGACTCAGTCTGGGACACTACCACAACACTGCCATGTAAATCCAATCGCTGTCCATCCACAAAGTCAAGCAAGCTCCATCCACTGCCCTGTCAATCACATCGCGGCTTGGCCATTAACAAAAGCCAGTCCTTGGCGGGAATCTGAGTTCAAAGGCATGCCGCAGATGAGCGATGTAAACTGTTACCTTGAAATCATTTCAGTGTCATTTCAGGGTAAAGGATCACAAACTGTAAATAATATATTATATCATATTGCATCACATTCCCCTGGCAATCATCTTCCACTACTGTATCCAGAAGGTTTAATATTTCCTCATCAATTCTAGATGATGAGGTCTGATGGCACTGTTGTAGGGGCTATACCATCTTTTATGTATGGTCTACCATTCAATTCCCCAAATTATAAGTTTGCCTCTATGCGTGAACATATGCACATTGGGATGTTTGATGAATGACTATTCTCATCAAAGGATCCTTCATATGCATTATTGGTTTAATGTATATATGAATTCAGTCTTGAACCATAACTCAGCTCAGCTTGTCCTCAAAAAGGGATTTGAGCAAGTATGTGATGGCGAGGAACATCTCCCATGTGGTGTATCAGATACCATTTTATGCTTTGATGAGCTAGAATCCAGCCATTGTGTTCGAGAACTCTGTGCATTATTAAGATATGGCTATTGGAACTATTTCTTTACAGCTACATGCAATAATGCATTTACTCCTGGAATTGCCCCAGTATTTAAGGCAGTCAGAGGTCTTTATGACCTTCTTGACTATAAAGATGTAGCAAGAGCTATGGAGAAATATGTTACATTATTTACACGTTGTTGGAATCGTGTTGCTAACCATCTTCATTATTGCATTGTAAATGGTATTGATAAAGCTTTTGGCAATGTAAAATATATATAGCAGCGCATGTAAGCACAAGACCAAGGTTCCCCTGTTGCCAACATGCTCCATATACATGGAGCTATACTGTTACCTATAAGGTAGGGAGGGCGCCACACTAACTCCCAAGGGTGAACAATCCATAACTATCCACCTCTTGCTTTACTCCCCCAGCAGAAGCCAGGTTCCCATTGTACCGCTGGGTTTGCGTAAGCACTAATTTCTAAAGTGTCTTGCTTAGGGACACAACAGTGCCAAATTTATACAGCCTGTAGTCGGATTCGAACCCGCGCGCCAATCGCTAATGTTAAGGCAGTTCAGGCGCTGTATGCACTCGGACACTGGGACACTATGAATAATAGCACCATATGGTTCACAACTATGAATAACAGCACCATATGGTCCATAACTATGAGTAATAGCACCATATGGTTCACAACTATGAATAACGGCACCATATGGTTCACAACTATGAATAATGGCACCATATGGTCCATAACTATGAATAATAGCACCATATGGTTCACAACTATGAATAATAGCACCATATGGTTCACAACTATGAATAACAGCACCATATGGTCCACTCCACAACTATAATAACAGCACCATATGGTCCATAACTGTGAATGTTTAGTACCATATGGTCCATAACATTTAAAAGCAGCACCATACAGTATGGTCCACAAATACATATAAATAACAGGAGGCATATTCCATCTTTCTGTCAGGTCTGGCTGTCTGTCTGTCTGGCTGGTTTGTTGTCGGTTTGTTATGCTGGCAAACCCGCAGACCGTCGCCTGTCTGAGTATCTGTTTGGCTGGCAGACTGGCATCTGTTTGGCTGATAGGTCTATCTGCCTGTCGGCTCTGGATGGCTATCTCTCTATCTGTTTGACCTAACTGGCTGTCTGGTGTGTATGTCTATATCAATGGCCTGTTCGGTTTGACTGTCAATCTGTCTGTCAGCAACGTTTGGCTATATACCTGTCTCTCTGGTCAAGTTGGCTACCGTCTCGTCTGGCTGTCTGTCTGTTTTTGCCTGGTCTAGATCGTTGCCTGCAACAATATTGCCACATTATGGACAATGTGGACGGTACGGTAGAGAATTCGGTACAGTATGAGATATCCGTCTTTTGCGTTTACTACCTGGACAACTGAGTAATAGCTGAGAATAGGGACAACAATTTGGAAGTTGCTGTCGGTATTCTACATCCAGACAAACAGCAAAACAGATATTATACTAGCCAATGGCTAGTAGCCATTAGCCAACCAGACCAGACAGGCAGTCCTGACTGACTGACAGTCATACCAGACAGTAGGGATGCAACAGAGCTCCGGCTCCGGAAATCTGGAGCTCCGGCTCAATTTTCTAGCTCTGGTTCCGGCTACGGGCAAATCCATCCGGAGCCAATCCGGAGCTTCTGTTGTTAAAATTTAAATTAAAATAATTAGTTTTTTAATTAGTATAAAAAACACAAGGGTCATAAACGCTGAATAGTGCCCTTTTCACACAATGGTGTCTGTAATTTTGTTACATTATGTCAACTTATCGGCGTTCTGGAAGATTAATTAGACCGTTAGGGCTTATTGCTTCCAAAAAAAAACGTCTGTTTGTGTGTGTGTTAGTTCGTGTGTTTGTTTGTTTTGGTGTTTGTCGTTATGTTTAGTTCGGAAGTCATCAATCAAATGTAAATTCCATCAACAAGCTGTCATTGGTGTTATTTTACCATTGCGCCTATGGTGTTTTTTTCGTTTATCTCTATTTTTCGAGCCCAGAGGCTATGGACGGAGTAGCCGATCATGCCAGGGACCTTAGAATCGCGGTATCTAGATGCTGTGAAAATTTCATCAAAATCGTTAGAGTAGTTTTGGCTGTAGATCAGTCAGTCAGTCAGCCAGCCAGCCAGCCAGTCAGTCAGCCAGCCAGCCAGGCAGTCAGCCAGCCAGCCAGTCAGTCAACAATTCTTACAGTAATCAAGTCTAACGACTTGCTAATTATTCTATCAGTGTTTGGGGGGGGGGGGTGTCTGTATGGTCTTTGGGTTGTTATTTACTGCTGTATTCATACCATTATATAACATATCTATTATTAGACTGTGCAATACAGTCATTATGGATTTATTTGTTATGCAGGTTAGATATAGTAGTTCACTATTTGGTCACTATTCTCATTTGGGTTCATTCTTATTTTGGTTTCATGTATTTTATTTAGGCTTTAGTGGTATCAGTTTTTGGGTTTCATATATTTACTACCGGTCTGATTTGTTTATTTCTCTATTTCAGTATTTGGTTTCATTTCCTGTATTATATTGGTCAATTGGTACAATACCAGTATTGCACCCCACCTCTTGTCGTATGTACGTCCCACCTTTACTCGTATTGGTACGAATAAGTCTACTCCACTATTTGTAACGTATGAAGTTAGTTGTTCTTCTGGCAGTGGTGCCATTATTTGTTCTACTCTTCCCCTCCTTATGTATCTGCATGTTACACATTTGTAAATAATAGTTCTTTATTTTGTGTCATAACGATTGTATCCAATAATTACGTCTTACTTCCACAATTGTTGCCTCTGTTCCTCCATGTTGTACCTTTATATGCGCTTCCACAACAATTTTAATCACCAATTCGGATTTCCTTGGTATTATTGCTGGATATGTAACTCCTAGTCCTTGTGGTGCATTATTTATTCGCATTCCCAGACATATTATGCCATGTTTTATTATAGGGCATAATGTTGATAAACAACTGTCTTTCCCTAATTGGACTACTACTATTGAGTTTAATCCCAACCCAACTGAAGTACATGAGGGTGAGTATCAGTAATCATTGCCACTAGTATATTTTCAGGATGTGGGGCGAGCGACGAAAGTAAGCAAGCTTAGCATACAGGTACAACTAACTCAATCGGTGTGTCTGTTGATCTGTCGATCTGTTGTTCTGTCGTGTCCAATTTTACACGTTAATAACTCAGCCAAATCTCGATAAAATATATCCAAACTTGGTACATATGTAGTCTGGCAAAAGTTTAGAAATTTTCCAAGTTGAATTTGCATGGGGTCTTCGTGCAGCATCTGTGTAACTGTCTTACAGTTATAATAAATTAATCTACCCAAAAAATATTAGGCTTGGCATCACCTGGATGCTAGGAGACTACAGGTTCAAAATTATCGTAGGCTGACTGCTGATTATGGTACCTAAAACTGTACCTAAGCTCAGAAGCTATATACTGTTGTTGGGCTTTGGAATAATCCATTCAGCCTTTTATTTTAACATTGAATCCCCTTATTTATTATAAAACCATCGGAAATATCCACAAATGCCGCTCCATTACTGTTCATTGAATCCCCTTATTTATTATAAAACCATCGGAAATATCCACAAATGCCGCTCCATTACTGTTTGAAACGCTTCCGACAGTCCGATGTATCTGGACCCGAGCAGCGGAGTGGCATCAAGATGCAATTAACTGAGGAATAAATACTACGGAATTGCTTGCTTTGTCAGTAAGATTATATTTACTACACTGGGAATACGGCGGTCGGTCAGATCTTAATGCAGGCCACTGCCAAGTTCCTCATGCCTCGCTCAGGCCACCCACCTTGGGAGTGCGGTGGGAAGAGTCCGACTTACGTCGATGACTGGACGAATCGACGATGATTGCGATTTGGGTTTAGTGGCGGACTGGACAGCCGGATCCTGGGATTGCCTGGGGGAAATTGTTGAAAGTCGGGCAGACGTGTATCGCACCCGATTACGTTCTCTGCCATGCGAAAGTGTGAGGCGAATTCATTGTCAAATTGGGTTGGAAGCTGCGGGAATTCTACTGTTCTACGGGAATAAACCGCAGCTGTCCGGTGACTACGGACGGATAGGCCTACTGGGATGAGCAGGTATTTCAATCGAGTTTCTCGTATTTTCGATTTTCTCGAATTCACCATATTTCCTATAAACCACATGGCTTCGCATATTGAACATGTGATTGGAAATAAGTTTGTACTACCCTTCCGCGCCTTGGGTGGTAGATGTCGCGGTTATGTATTGGTTGGTAGGAAGGGGGGGGGGGGGGGGGGGGGGGGGGTGCAGATTAAAAGGGCTGAACACGTACTGTCCCCCTTTCTTTGATTGATTGTCGGTATGGTTAAATTTATCAAATACTGATTTTGTGATCCAGTTGCTCAATTTTAATTTGTATCTCATAACTGGGCCTCGTCCTGCACGAAGGCCCCACGAACGTGTAGGAAATACGCATTACGTTCCAATACATTGTCAACAACAGATCAAAGCTGTGGATTGAGACATCGACTGTAAGAAATTATGGAAAAGTAGTTGCTTGCACCATCAGTAACATGCCAGTTCTCTCGAATTTGAAACCACCAAGGGACATATACGCGAACAATACACTCAACCATGGTAGTTAAGATATAGCTTGGATGTTCTTGACTAATATAAAATCGATGCAGGCGACTTGCCAATGTCAACCAACGAGAATGTGCTTGCTTGCCAGGTTGAATGCGAGCCAATGAGATATCACAATTGCAGGAAACAACAGCCTTGGCTATTTGATATAAATACTTCTGGTACCAGCTCAATTGATTTACAATGTCTAGTGAGGCTTCCTTAAAGTTGATGGACTGAATTTGATTATTTTTCGAAACATTGAGTAAAGGCAAATCACCAGAAATTTGTTTGCCAATATCACCTCTGAATTCATTAGGTCCACTTGTAGTACCATCAACAGCAATAAAAATATGTCTAAGTGGTAGCTCATTTGCATGTAGTAAGCAAATAACAACGCAGTATGCTGTAATGGTATAGATCATAGATTTACAGGACAGGTCAGCAGGTTCCATGGTAGGCCTACCTACAGGGCTACCGCTGCCTGTACAGTATGTCTTATTATGACAAATGATCAATTTGATACTCAAATGATGGTATGCTTGAGCATGTGGACGACTGGTCCACAGTTTAATTTGCTTACATTTACTGGAGCCACTGCTTATTATAATAAAACGAGCTAAGTAAGTTATTGTATCATGCTGGGGATATACATTCACTAAGTACAGTAAGGTCTCAGGAATTCTTAGCCCGCCAGTATTCTTAGCCCGTGGGTATTCTTAGCCCGCTAAACAATAACGTTTATTGTTTTGGTTCCCCCATTACTCTTCTGAAACCTGCTCCTTTACTAACCTGCTCCTTTACTGTCTGCACCACTGTCTGAACCAGTATCTGCACCAGTGTCTGCACCACTATCTGCACTAGTGTCTGCACCACTGTCTGCACCAGTGTCTGTACCACTGTCTGCACCACTGTCAGTTTAAGACCCAGAGCAGCACCCAGCTTAAGCTATCAATAGCTTCAAACAAACAACGGGTTTCCAACGTTGACCATTGCTGAGGGAAAGACCATGTGCCCATGGTATTGCCAGGCAAATAGGGTTGACTTTGTTGGGGAGCAGAGTGTTGTTGCCATGACGGAAATGATACAGGATGGTGATGCCTCAACGAGCCAATCAGCAGCAGCACCACCAACCAATATATACCAATATATAACCTATATATTTTTATATATTATATAGCTGTAATTTTAAATAGCAATTTTTTTAATTGATTTACCTAATTGATTGCGATATTTTTTACTCTTTTATAGCTTATTATATATGTTTAATTTGAGTTGAATGTTATTTTGATACTTTTGAGAACTTCGTACCTATAATGTGCAATATGACAATACTTTTTATTAATAATTTGGCAATGTTATTCGTATTTTAATTTTTTTTTAATTGATTTACCTACAGTAATTGATTTTTTTAAATTAATTTAAACTGAATCTTATTATATACTGTATATATAATATATATATATATTAAATATTTAGCATGAATTATTATAATATTAATATACTGAAGAAAATTATTAAATTCTCAAATTATTAAAAAAACCGGTATATATACCTAATTAGTAATTATAAATGATCGTCATCACTACTGGAAGTAGAGTCAGAGTGAGAGGCCGAGCCCGAGGGGTTGCCAGAACAGCTTTCTACATATTCATCTATAAGGCCATATATATTATTATGTTGAACAGCTTCTTTAAAAAGCTTAGCAGACAGAATGGGTCCGTATGACCACTCAAACAAAAACTTGAGGGAAGGATTTCTTTTATTATTAGCCCAGTCAATAATAATGTCTTTTGTTCCAATACATTGAAGCGAATTGGATCCCTTTGTAGTTAGCTCATACACAGCTAATCGCACGATCTCCATCATATTCCCCTCTAACATGACATTGAATGATTAGTCAGCTTTGTGGTGATCAGTGTAATTGAAAAATGCCATTTGCGCGTTTGGTGTCTTAGACATGGCAACTGATGTTGCAAACGTCTTGACAAAGGGTACCCATAATATTTTGGTTAAAGCTTTCAACATGGTATGATGTACTGTACATGGCCAAAACCTGGTTTCAAGAGAATCACAACAATGTCTTGGTGAATTAGAGCAACAACTTCTTCACGAACAAATATATGGTATTTCCTTAATAATAATAATAATTTTTTCATTTGCTGATACCCACATGATGGTTCTAGTAAAATGGCATCAATAATGCTTTCTAACTGGCTGATATCTAATTTTTTCTTGATACCTAGCAGACAAATCCTGCGTCGAACTGTTCTGACTGAAACATCTAAGGAGTCATCATATTCCAATAGTTTCTGAATTTCTGGCTGTGTATATCCTTCATACAAATAAGTCGATAATAGATTTTGAGATAACCTTGATGCCATGGTTACTCCAAACTATATGTCCTACATAGAACACCAAGGCTCAAGAAGCAGACTATAGTAACATGTTCGTGGGGCCATCGCGCGCACGTAAGTCCAGATAAACCTTTACGTAGATGAACAATTAGAATTGACTGACTTAATTAGAATTATTAACGTTCAACATTGCCGAGAACGACGGATGGGTCCACTAATTATACCCCTACGCTAAGGCTAAGTCTCACCTGGACTTATGTGGCTCACCCCATGCCCACACATACAGTAGTTGTCAATGACTAGATACTGACCACAACTAACAAGTAAGGTACCCAGGTACCAGTTATTACTAACACATTAACACCAATGGCATAAAATAAAAACAGTAAAACATGTATCATCATATAATAAAAAAAAGGTAAAGAGTAAAATATGTGTTATTAAAAAATGTAAAGAGTAAAAAAAATCTCAATCTTTAATAAAAAGGTAAAGAGTAAAATCTGTGCAGCTGTTTTAAAAAGGAGAAAGAGTAAATTATATAATGTAAATGTATAAAGAGTAAAGTGGCCGTATATCACCGCCATACGCAATCAGCCATTGTAAAATAGTCTTTTTTATCTATGTTTTTTAATTTATTATATTTGGCAGTATCAATCTGATCACACCACCCAGGAACTCTGGTAAACTTCATTGTACTGCCCTTACTGGTATCTGATCCCTCTGTTACAAATGACAAGGTATCCTCATCAGCAATCATATATATACCTTTAACCGGAACTCATTTATGAACCCAAACATATTTATTTTACACTTGTCGCTAAATAATATTACTAAGTAAACAATTTGAAAATTTAACACACCCTTGTGGGAGGTCAATTGTATGTAGTCTGTTGAAGTTACCAAACGTAATCCTTTTGGTTTAACTCACATCTTTATTAGTTTAATTAAATTAATTATTAGTTAATAAAAGATCCATGAAAAATTATTAATTTTGAATGAAATCATATCTTATCACAGGGTTATATATTCGGTGCAAAATATGATAACTTGTGCAGAACGTTTGAGCCACTATCATCTATTTTATTTCCAAATTCTACAAGGACTTCCATAAGACAACTTGCTTTGGCCGGTTCATCTGGGACATAACCAGTAGATTCTAAAGGAGGGTTTTCCACTAAAGCATCTTCCTTTTTGTCTCCACACTCTGGTAAGGCAGGAACATAGGAACTACCAGTTGGCAGAAAAACAACCTCCACATCTTCCTCCGATGGTTCGATTTTTCGTAATCAGAAAGTTGTTCAGTATTGCTGCAGGTGGATTGAAGTTCAATATAAATAGCCCTATTTCTCGGATACAGAGCATGAATTCCCTTGCCGTCGTAACAAAAGTTTGGTCCCACACAAATTTGTGTTACAATTTCGTTTGGTGTTTTTACAAAGCTATAGTTCTCCAAACAAGGTGGAGATGACATCAACAAATATTTTCTATTCCCCCATATCTATTCTTCATTATCGGAGAAACTGAATTCGAATACGCAATGTTTAAACACAGAAGCTTGTATCATCATCATTGTTCAGGACAACCAATGGCTGACTGCAAGTGATTATAAGGACGACCTGCCTTGCCACTTGGTGATGGTCTCTGTTGGTTGTTGTTCTAGCAACACATTTCTACGTCCAGCCAACCTTGCTCCAGCCATTGCGCATGTGGTGCAAATATGCGATTAATTTCGCTGGTTAATCGCTGTTTAAACAATCAGTACTGGATATGGTGTTGTTATTTGAAAATAATATGTATATTAGTAGATGTTTATTTAACAGTAAATCTGTTAAACTATTTGACCAACTGAAATTCCATTCGATTAAGATATCATGGCACCCACTGATATACTTAAAAAACAAAATTTCTGAAATCAGTCGTTAACATCCCCTCCCCAGACATGTTCTGGAATAAATTGGTGCCCATCCTAAATTAAAATAATAAAATTTACGGGAATATATTTTAAATTCATGTCCCCTCATGAATTGAATTAAATTGCCAATTTAAGACAATTAATCCCAGCCAAGCCAATAATTAAAGCCAATACGAAATTTATATGTTGTAAGAAGTTTGATTTCAAACGCCGAAAGATTTCTCAACATAAATCTCGAATGTCTGACAGCCATCAGTACAGTTTGGAATTTTCACTGCCAAGTTCACTGCCAGAGTCTAGGACCAATGTCCTAGCAAGTGAAGATATATATACAGAAAAGTGGGAAAAGGTTGGAAGAACTAAGGTTAGTCCAGAGCTTACATCAACTCATAATCGTAGCAGTGGTCGACGAAATTATTGCACCATATGCTGGAGACATCAAAAAAGGAGATTATTTGTATTGTCAGAAATGTGGAGATCAGCACAACAAGAATAATTATGTAAGTAGGAAGGGAGGAAGTGGTTCATCTGCTGGAAGTGAGTCATCTGGGATGAACAGAGATTAATAGACTGGATTAGTCAGCAGGATGTTCCAGATGGTAAAAGTTCAGATGATGTTACATGTAAGAACTGTACAATTAATAATAGACGAAGGAGGGAGGAAGGACCTTTGTAAAGGTTGTTATGTGGCTAATCTGCAGCTGCAGAAATCAGGATATTGCTGGACATGCTCTGCAACTATTCGTGTAGGAGGGAAATATTGCAGTAGATCTTGCAAAGTTAAGTATCAGGCAGCTCAGAAAGAAGATTCCAATAAAAGTAATTGGGAGTCTATCAGTGAAATGTCATCTAATATAGAGATACAAACAACACTGTTACATGAGAGTCTATGGGCTGTGAGAACTTGTGGAGAGTGTAATAAGCCTATCCCTTACAACAGTAAGAAATACTGCAGTGTTGAGTGTTTGGGTCGACATAAAATCGTCACAAGATCAGGATTAGGTACTGGTTCAGTTCCACAATTTCTACTCCAGAAAGTGGCCCTGTCAGCCAATACATCACTTGGTGCCAAGGAAACTACACAACCAACCTATCCTTTGTCATCTGATGAACAAGTTTCTCTATCATCCCAACCATCAATCAGGACAAACCCATCAAGAACAGGTATAACAGATAGTTCAATATCTCAAGAAGTTCACATGCCACCACCCCCTCCAACTTCATCACAGCCTTCTACCTCCTGGGATGGTGAATGCATGTTCCATGCAATCAGAAGATACATCTCTTAATGACCCAACTCTGATGATGAGGAAGAAAGCGCAAAGATATTTTAGAGGATTGCATGGTACTTTAGATTCGGGAGTTGCGGTGTCCAGGTGTCATGTCAATCATCAGACCCAATCTATTTTAAACAGAATGCTCCATACCTCAGAATAAATAAAGCTAATAGGCTTACTTTAGAATGCCGTCGTGGTGTGCTAGAACTTAATATACGAGGACGACGACATCTTGGTGAAAATTACATTAAATATCTTCTTGAGTAATATGATGCGCCTGCAAATGGATTGCTTAGAGAAAGCCTACGTGGAGCTACATATATAGAGACATCTATAATGTCTCTATCACTGAATGCTATAAAATTCATGAATGAATTTTAAACCAGGGTACTAAAGATAATGATTCAGAAATATTTTCTTTTAAGGATATTTGTCAGGAAGAAATGGCAGTTATCCATCCTATGTCTCCTATAGGTAGAAGGTCTTGGGTAATCCACCAAGAATCTGATGATCTTCATGGCCTTCTTTTACAGTTTCTCTCGTTTTGTGTAACACATTGCAGAATGGAAGAAGAATTTGGGAAGAAGAAAAAAATAGGAGCCCAATACAAAATATATTGCTCAACTATGTTCGATATGCAGTATATAGTGGATGTACCAGAAGTCGTAGGGAGATGTTTGGCAATGATCTTAAAGAGAAATTGGAGGCATTAGTTGGATAATTCGATTTAAATGATGAACCTACAGTATATATATCACTTCCATCTACAGATTCATCAAGGCAAAAGGTTAGTAATATTTTGCATTAATTAATTTTCATTTATGTAGTCAGTGTGGCTTAGTCAAACTAACAGCTAATTTATTATGAGGGTTAGAGTTAGTGTTAGGCTTAGGGTCGGTGATAGGTTTATGGTTGTGGTGATACAGTAATTAGGAGTATTAATTTGGAGTTAGCACCTGCTATTTTACATATTTATATTGTTTTTGATGGAGGTAAAATAAAGTATAATTTGGTGTATGTTTTTTTTTTTTTTGGGGGGGGGGGGGGGTGTAGGTGAATATGGTGGAGTGCGTGGCGTGAATATGGTAATTATATTCGTGTGGGGGGGGGGGGGGGTGTATCTTTCTGCAAAATTTAGCTCTATTTCGATAAGAGTTGTAGGAGAAAATACATTTCTTACAAAAGGGTGAGTACAAAACAAAGGTACTGTTTGTTACGTTTGGTGCGTTACGTCCCAGATTTTGACTTGGAACCACACCAACATTACTTGTGCTACTATACTAAATGTTTCCGTTTATAGTGTGTTTATTTCATTGTATTTTATGGGCAATGTTTCCTGAAATTAATACTTATTAATATTATTATCATTATTAATAACAATTAATGTTTATTTAAATAACGTATAATTAATTAACATTATAAATTACAAACATGTATAAGTATATAATTTATTCTGTCCTAATTTGTATTTGTAAGACAGGTAGTCGGCAAAATTCTTACTCAACCGCATGAAAATTATAACAATCATAACTTTGTTCATACTTATAATATTTTTTCTATAGGCCTACTGATATTATTATTTTTAACATTTCAGATGGATAAGGATAGGTATGAGGCAATTTCCCCAGAATATATGAACGTAGTAACTGCCACACAGGTTATAGATGCGCCACCGGCAGGCCTCATCGTGAAACGCCAGGATGAGGTGCGTGATGTTTTCGGGGAACTCCTGGCGTCGGCGTTCGGTGCGCCCAGCGTTGAGCGGGAGGTGGGTGACCCTGTCCCGGGGGTACCTCGACAGGGAAGGTAGGGAGGTAGGGGGAGTGTGGGCGGATTTGGTCGCGGGGGGTTTGGGCGAACCAGAGAGTGGCGTCGTTTGATATTGCGGTAATTAACGCTGACGCCACCTCTTATACGCCCAGACCAACCGCTCGACCGAGTCCCTCCTGGAGCAGCGGTGCCGGTTAAAGAAGATGCATTACCGGACCGTCTGTGAAGACCGGAGGATGTCGTTCACCCCTCTGGTGGGCACCACCGATGGTGTCTGGAGCACCGAGGCCCAGATCCTCATCCGCCATCTCACCGAGACACTCGTGGCCCGGCGGGATGGAATGCGAGAGAGGGGCCTCGCGTGTGTCATGGGGGGTGTTCGACGGCGGCTGCAGTTCGCGCTCCTCTGGTCCAGCTCCCTCTGCCTCCGGGGCGGCCGACGGTCGTGGCGAGGCTTGGGTTTCGGGGACGGGGCCGGTCTGCGAGGTGCGGGGCTGGCAGACCAGTTCTGTGTCGCTTTGTGTGGTGATGGGTATTTGTATTTTTAATTTGTGTAATGGTCTAATATATATATATATATATGTTTTAATTAAAATAATTAATAAAATATTAATATTAAATATAGGGCTCTCTTACATCTTATATAACGTGTGTGGTTTTGTTTAATGTTGTTATGCATTATCAGGGTACTCAGGGTTCTCAGGTACATTATAGTCAACTGGGATTGACAAAATCGAACAGTTGTCCGAATACTGTATGGGAGGGATATGCTAAATAAAGTGCAATTTATTTTTTGTTTTTAGGGACCTTTCATCTGGAATGACATTCATAATCATGCAGCTCACCCCCGCCGAAGCCGCGAGATTCTACATAAATGGCATCGGCATGGGGTCTTTCGTCGCACTTCTTGAGCCGGGATTCCGTGGTGGGGAGTCGACCCGTCTCCCCGTCATTAGCTCCAGACTCCCCCCCCCCGTTCACCGACCACGGCCAGCTGCCTTCCCGCAGCATGTTATCACTTTTGAGGCCCCGGATTTGCAAGGCTTTTGCCTTCACATTGCAAATTTTGAACTTACGGGGGTTGGTTGTATAATTTATTACTTAAACTTACAATTTTACTTATTTTTAATTATGTAATGCAGCATGAGTGAAGGAGAAAGAGAGAGTTTTTTAAAGTTTCTGAAAGGGAGGGGGGGGGGGGTTGTTGATAAAAATGTAATGTATTACAGTATGTACACAAGCTACACTCATTTATGAATATTCCCATGTCAATGACACTTATTATACATTTTATATTCTAGACAACAATGAAGAGAGTATGCGGAGGGGCTGTTTGCCATGGGTTAAAAGGGACCAGCGGCCAATGCCCCTGTTTCCGTCAACCTGGGCCGGCCGTCTGGGCCATTGAGGGCGACGTTCTCCTGCCGCCCGTATACGATGGAGAAGGGCGACGTGTACTGCCACATGTGTTTTCATCGTGGCAGTTTACGTCGCTCTTCTTCACCGGAGAGCAGCTAAGAGTAAGTTTTTTAATTAATAGTATAAATAATTTAATAATTAATACTAAGTTAATAGATAATAGTATAATTTTAATTCACTATCCCTATGAGACTACAATTAGTCTGGCGGTGTGACTGAGTCAGAACCGATGGTTAGTTAAGACTCTATCCCTATTGTCATTTCACTGTATCTTTCAATACTGCAATAATAAAAAATATGTAACAATTACGACTAAATCTCTACATACTAATGATAATAATTACTCTGGCATCCTGAATAGATGGGGTGACATGTCTATTTATTTTTGAAAAAAAAAATCCACCTACAATTTTTTTTATTCCAGACACCCCACCCCGACAATTCATTAAATATTACATATTCGTTACATTTTTCTTCTATTTTTACTCTTCTATATATTATTTTTAAATTATTTAGGTCGCCAATTCAACAATTGGTTCCATGAGGTGGAGGATGATCTCGATTGTGATGTAGTGGAGATTCCGAAGCATACGCTGGCGCAGTTCTCTGCGGTTGCCACGGCTGCAGGGATCCATCAAGATATTGATGAAATTTTGACTTTTGCAACTTTTGCGCACTGGTAGAACAATGAAATCGAAAAAAAGTAAAAAACGCCTTGCCCTATTATATCAGTATATAGGCCTGTCATATTAACTTATAATATAGAATATATTAAAATAATATATCAATATTAATAGTAGGCTATAAAAATTATTGACTTGTAAGTGCTTTCCTGTCTGACCATAATACCTGTACTGTAATAGGTCTAACTGTCTAATAAGCTAATCTTTGATTTATTATATACCGGTACTGCTGTACTGTACATGCGGTACCGGTACTTGCCTTTTTATTATCAGTTTTTTTTAATTTCATACATTACATCCATACCTTCCCACCATCTTTATGAAATTCCAAGTAACTGTATACCTGGCTGCCTGGACCATCGATAGACAATACATACAATTATGCAAGTTTGCATTGCCCCAATATGACTCAGGTATCCCAGGTTTAATTAATAGGCCTAGGCTGCTTTATTTATTGAAATAAACTGATGATTAATAAGATTTTAATTCTGTAATTGGAATACCATTTCGACATTTTCACAATGAATGGTATGATAAACAGGGAGAAGTGACCGGTATTCTAATTACTATAATAGGCCTATGTATACCAGTATACTGCAGTACTGGTATAGGCCTACCTATACTACAGTACTATTGATTGATGTGAGCCTGTAAGGGCTCTTATATTTTTGTTCCAGAATGACCGCACACAATTTACAGATTTAAATATACAGTAGTTCACAAAACAAATTAACTAGGCGTCGGCCCCTATGCCAGTACCTTAATTCAGTAATTAATTAATTAAATGTTGAGATATTACTATGCATCAATACAGCTATGTATATCACAGTATCAGTATGCCTACCTAGGCCTAATTCACAATCTACACATATTTGTCCTCAAGTAACCTATTTTTTAAGACCGGCCTGGTCTGCTGGTAGGCCTAAGCCCAACTGACAGACGTTTCTTTGTATTAACTATTACTGATACCGGTAAGGCAAAATTTTAAAACAATTTGCATTCTTATGTGGACATACCAGCATGCACCACACAACCGGTACCAGTCCAGCAGTCTGATGGAAAATCAAACCATCCACTGATGTTAGCCATCTGCAGAATGCTGACATGTTGCCTATGATTATTTACTCTGATTACTGACTTGTAGTTCCTACTGCATACTGCAATATTCTACCCTTCCGGCAGTACTGTATCACTGAAGTAACCAATCAGTATTATTATTATTTTTTTATTATTATTATTGCCATACTTAAATACAGTCCCAATCCTAATAAACATTAACTTGGTCATTTTGGCGACCAAAACGACCAAATATAAATTGCGGCATTCATGAAAGGAACTTCTGAGGCAAGTTGGCTTGTCAATCACAGCCAGTGAATAGAGGCTGAGTGTAAGTAAAGCCCAGGATGTTGGCAGATAGAAAAAGGCTTCGATTTCCTGACATTCCCCCCCCCCCCCCCCCCCCCCCCCGGCAGTTCCGTTCCGTTAGAGTAGGACACTACTGTTTTATATTTCGCACGTTTATTTTTCATTTTGTAAGGTAAACGGACCGCTTGTATCCAGACAAGTTGTACAGTATCCAATTTCCCTTTCTTGGCTCAGAAATTTATATTTTGCATCCCGATTTTACATTTTGTATCCACGTTTTATTTATGAATTTCAGCAATTCAATTACACTGTATTGTTTGCTAATCTTTAAACAATTAATTAGATGAC